>BPLR01006610.1:0-167140 GCA_021605095.1 Caerostris extrusa
GCACTAGTAACAGAAATATTTTTAATGATTTCCTTTTTTTTATTTCGTTTATATTTATATACATTTTATATTTTATTTTAGTGTTATATAGTTCTTTACAAAAGTATTTAGTATCAATATTCATTATTATCTATGCTTACATGATAAGAATAACAGCAAACACAATAATAATAATCAATATGTTAAATGTTTCACACCACAAAATGTCTATAGTGGGGTTTTAATCTAATTCGCTGGGCACCCTGATCTAGACCCCAAGCCCACGTACCTTAGTTCACATGGTTGAGTGTGGAAAAGGGGGCAGTTTCTACCAGACGGAGCACCCGTAGGTAGAAGACCGGCTAAACCTCGAGACAACGCTCTTACGATCATACTGTTAACATAAGAAGGAGCCGACTTTTAGAGTTAATGAAACTAAAAAGTAAAAAATAATTGTTAACATAAGAATAAAAAATGACTGACGAGAAAATGAATGTCACTGTTCTAAAAGCGTGGGGTGCTTTTGTATGACATTTTTAAACTAACTCTGCATTTCGGAATGAAACTAGTGGAAAATTATAACGATTGATATCGAAACACCCCGCGCTTTAGAACAGTGACATTCATTTTTTCTCGTCAGTACTCTTATTCTTTTTGTTAACAATTATATTTTACTTTTAGTTTGATTAACTCTAAAAGCATGTTTTTTGGTGTTTTAAAACTATAATATTTAAATGAGGTCCCTGTACGGGAGGACTGCTTCTTACAATAATTTGATTGTGAGTAAAACAAAAAAGCTAAAATGCGAATATGTCGAGCCAGCCGGTGTGATTCGAACAGGGAATCTTCCAACCCATAGTCAGGCGCGTTATCCGTTGTGCCGCTGTCCCACGTAGGTTTGAAATGCCGAAAGATGTCTGTAAATGTTTCTTTGCAGCTTAAATAGTGTATGAGGAGAAACAGACGTCTCCAGGGGGAAATGATGCGGCTCAAAAAGGCCAGTGTGTTTTAATCACTAATCCTGGCGATCCTAATCATGATGAGATAATAAGCTTATCAAAATATTTTATTGCCAGGTTTGTCCTGATAAGTCTACAACGTTTAAATTAAATCGGATGGTTTAAAGTATTGCAAAACCGAGCCCAAAGAGTCAGTTACAGACATACAAACAAATAAACATACATACAGGTGAAACTAATTAAAGCGTATTAAAAATGTGCAAAAAATGCAAAAATACTTGTATGTATTTCCCTGTTTTATATCCCCAAATTAATTTTACAGGAAGTTATTACGTATATTATTTATTTCCTTGAGTATGCATGTATATAAAAATCCACATGTATAATAAAATTCTTGACACAATTTTTTTGTTGAATGTCTTTAGCATTTGTGAGTCCCAATAATAAAAAAAAAGTTTTTCGTCATCCGGAATAAAATACTCGGAACTCGTTAGAATTCGAAAATTAAATTGATGTACCTCTTTTAAACCGCCAATGTCATAAGTTTGTTCCCTCTCTTTTTATTTCAAATACTTCGTATTTCAATAAGTGTGCGGCTATTCTTGGATAAACTGCTTTTGCCAGTTCCATTAGCACCTAGAAGAAGCATGTTCCCCAGAAGAACCATAGATTCCTCTTTAAAATTCGGCACACTGAAAAAGAGAAATTATACCACTTAAAACTTTGTTACGATTCAATTAACAGTTGGTGAAAATGAAACAGTAAACAATGCAATAGCGATAAGATAAAAATTGAATATGAAAAATATTTATTTTAAGGTGTAATTTTTCAAGGCTGCCTTATACAGAAATGAAAAAACGGAGCCTTTTCTATTTTTATTATTTAGCTACTTTTTCTGACATCAGGATTCAGTGCAAATAAAGATATATGCCATTATGGGGCACGGAGAATCTTCCTTCTTTTAGATAAATATTAATCTTCTTTAAAAGCAGATAAATATTTTGAGAAATTAAGTATTGTAATGTGCAGGTTGTGCAGCTGGATTGTAACTAGGTGTGGTTAGATTGAAAAACTTGAGGCACAGGTTGGAGAACTCACAGCTTTATTGACACACGCACAAACAAAACACACGTACCATTAACCATAATGTAACACATTTAAAGACACATAATTCTAAATTCGGGGAATTATTAACTCTAAGTAGAAATTCGGAAACTTCGGCTATTCAGGGTGCGCTAAATATAGTTCCTCTCGAGGGAGAGTCTCAAGCCCTGCTGACCATTTTTCCCCGATCGCCTTGGAGATGTTCTTGTCAGTGTATAAAGGTAATCACAGTTGCATCATCTTAAATAGTACAAACTAAAGACAATGATAAATGTTTTCTCTCAATTATAAAATCAAAAGATTTGAGAGGAAATAAAAACCATCCGAAATTTCTAGAATCGAAATTTCGAAATACAAAAATTCATTTGTAATATACTTTTACTAAGATTTTTTTACAATTGCCTAATTAAAATATTTGACATTCTTTGACAAAAGTATTTCAAAATTGTTAAAATAACTCACATTGTTAAAAAATGGTGATTAGTCTTTTATGTCTAATACTCCAAATAAAACATCTTTTTAAGAAAAGAAATACATTTAAATAGTGTTGAATTTAAAATAGTCTAATGAAAAAATTAAGCTAAAATTCTTAACGGAAATAAATGGAGAAAAAGGAAAAAGCTTTCTTTGTTACTGGAGGGAGCAGGAGATGGCAATATTTTCTAATTAAGAGAGGTTAAAGATAAATTAAAATCAATCTTTGATCTTAAAAATTTGAGAATCTCTTTAAGTGAGGTTTAAGTGCAAACTGAAAGATTTATAAATAGGAAATGTATTTTATATTGTTATTAATAATGTAATTTTTTTAAGGCAAAGCTTAAAAAAATACACAAATATTTTAATTTGCATAACAACATGAATAAGAAGGTAAAAAGATGAATTATAACTTTGGCAGCATTTTAAGTTTGTGATTTTAAAAAAATAGAAAATATACATGTTGTTTGTATCTAATCCCTCAGTGTCCTGCAGTGTGGGATGAACACCCGATGAGTCTACTCGTGGATGGACGAAAGGGTGTCAACTTCCATTGTGATGGAGAACCCATAAGTAGAAGTATGACTTGGCTTCGAGTCGCTGAAGCAGCAGGGCAGTGTCTTCCGCGAGGACTTTTTAGGGAGAACTACCCCGAATTTGAGTATCGTATAGGAAAAAAAAAAAACCCGGAAAAACTCCCCACCATGTAGTCAATTCACGAGGCAAAATGCTGACCATCACAAACGCCTTCGGATCTCCTCTTTTTTTAAAACAGTGTCTACAACAGGGATGTTCAAACTACGGCCCGTCGGAAGATTCTATCGATCCCGCGGATAGAATTTTAATTTTGCCGGTAAGAGCAAATTAAGAGAAATAAATATTTATATATTATAAATCCATCTCCTTTTCTACTTTGATTAAATATTTTTTCCCTTCCTTTTTTTCAGAGGACTGATGAACTTTTTAATTTCTCTATGTTTGTTCCACAAAACATAAATCGACGGAAATAGCAAACCAAAGTAGCTAAATATGCCAAAGCTAAATTTGCCTAAGCCAAACATAAAGTTTTACAAATCATTATCGAAAGTAAGTTTCCCAAATTTAATATCTCACGCTTAGAAAATCAGTGCTACATTTGCTTCATCTTATATATATGTGAACAAGTGTTTTCAACTATGAATCTTAGAAAGAATTATTTCAGAAGTAGACTGACAGATGAGCATTTAACCTCGTTCCTTAGAATAGGTACATCTCACTTCGAACCTCAACATAAGGAACTTTTAAAAATGAAATCACAATTTCATTCATCTCGTTAACATATTTAAATTGTGATACTTGTATATTTTTTTTAAATTTTCGAAAAATTTATCTTGGCCCGCCAAACTTTTTCGAGTTTTGGCCTGCGACCGAAAAGTTTGCCCATCCCTGGTCTACAACAAAGCTGCCAGCGGATGGAACCTCTCCCCTGATGCTCATCAGCGGCGCACGTTGCCACTGATCCACGAGTCGGTAACTTTTCAACTAATAAATTATGCAAACTTATTTTCATGTTATTCACTTTTGATAAAGAATTAAAAAATATAGGAAATAGGTATGAAAATTAGTTCAATAAATTATATTAAAAAAGATTATTACAAAATTTTCAAAAAAAAATATATATATATATATTAATCTGAAAAAACTTACGGTGATTAATGTTATATTCAAACAGAATAATTGGATGGGACACAATGTCGTGAGCTTTTTTGTATTCTTCAATGCAATTCTCGAAGTAATTCCTTGGTATGGCGATGTCTTTCACTTCTTCATAAGTTTTCTCAATGCGAAGATAGTGCACTGTAATTTGGAGAAACATAATTGCGATTAATGCAATACGATATAAAATACCGAAGAAAGATATTTTAATTAACTCTGCCAATAAATGAAATAATTCATAAAACTTATTTCTCTAAAAAATTAACTAATTTTAATATTTATTTGCCATGGTGTTTTTTTAATATTTAAAGAAAAAAAAAGAGAAAAAAATATTTTACTATATAGTTTAATGGAAACATAAGATTAAATTATTCTCTTTGCACAACTCATCTACAATTTTATTTTATAATAAAAGCACGGGACGTCTAATTAAAAATGATTATTATTGATTTACTTCGTAATAAATATTTTCATTATTATTTTAAAATTTGGTTCAAATTTACAAATTATTATAAATATATAATCTTTTCAAAAAAATTTTAATACGACTGGATTAAAATATTGTTAATAAATTTTGTATGTTTTCAATAATTAGGATAAAAACCTAGTACACATCTAACCTTTTACTAAATAAAAAAATTTTTTTTTGATATGAATATATATATATATTTATAGATATATTATGTGAATATATGATATTTTAAAATTTCTTAGCTATCATTCATATCTTTAGTACATTCAGCGACCTGATGGCCAATTGGCAAGCGTTCTAGCCTTTGGTATCACAGGTTTCATGTTCGAATCCTGACGGTGGCATGGATGTGGTGCGAAATCGGAATAAATGGTTCGGAAATCTACATTGAACTGTATATTCTGGTCTAATTAGTCCAAAATATGTACAAAAGGATCGTAGGAGGTTAAAAACAAAACTTTAGCAAATTCAATTCTATTGAGGTTCTTTTTAAATCAGTCGAATACAAAAATTCGGTCAATCTTGATGTATTAACTTCGGAAGAGTTCAGAGTACATTAAATGAAATGGTAAATAAATTCTTTGATAACAAAGAGCACTCACAATTTTAATTTGGTTTGTCGATCTACTGTCATTTTTTGCACACTTTAGGTTAATTAGACCTAGACCTACAGTTTGCGTGGATATTCCGAACCACTCACAAATATGCATGCCATTGTCAGGTTCGAACGTGAAATCTGTGGTACCAAAACCAGAGAGCTAGCCAATTGGCCATCAGGCCCCCCACAATTTTTTATTGTTCATCATCTTTGCCCAGTGTGGGCCAAGACCGTCTACTTACTGGTCGATTTCGAGACGAGAGATGTTTTCTTTTTACGTGGTAGAGTTGTCAGCTCTACACCCAACACTCAAGAGTCATACGAGACAGGGACCTACGGCTTAAAGTGGATTCGAACCACTACAAACATTCATGGCACCACCGGGACTCGAACCCGAAATCTGTAATCTGTACCGAGCGCCAGAGCGCTAGCCAATTGGTCATCAGGCCACCCCCAATTTTATTATTAGCGATATAAAAACTGTATATGAATTTAATAAAAATAAGTTTAAATTTCTTGTTTACATTAAGCTGCATGGTAATAATGTCGTCCTTTTTAGTAAATTAGCTATTTTAAGCCTTTTAAATAGAAACTTCATTTTATAAAAAAAATAATATTTTCTTTATACATGCATTTTAATTCAGAAATAATAATATATTGTGTATTCATAAGTATACATAACATGATACATACAATTTTTAAGACTTCTGTCGCTCGGGTAGTGGTCTTTGAGTTGTATCAGAAATTCTTTTTCAATGACCTCCTCGATAATGTGAAAAACTCCTCTTTTTTTCTTCGCCGCTGGTCAAGCGATCCGTGAACTCTCGAAAGCACTCGTGAAACCAGAATTTCGTCAATGCAACTTTGTCATTCAGCAAGTCGGTATGAACTTCCAGAAACTTATACAGTACCTGCAATAGAAAATACATTCCTTTTTAATACGCTTTTATTAGTTTCACCTGTATGTTTGTTTGTAACTGACTCTTTGGGCTCGATTTTGCCTTACTTTAAGAGATACGATTTAATTTAAACGTTATAGACTTATCAAGGACCGACGACACTAAAATAGTTTGATAAGTTTATTATCTCATCATCGACAAGATTAGTAATTTTATTTTAACTTATGAAGAGCAGTTTAACCGATGTGGAATGAAAGTACCTAAGACATTCAAACCTAACGTGGGACAGCGGCACAACGGATAACGCGCCTGACTACGGGAATCAGGAGATCGTATTCACATTTAACCTTTGTTTTACTCACAACTAAATTATTGTAAGAACTATAGTTCCAGTCCTCCGTACCGGGACCTCATTTAAATATTATAGTTTAAAAACACTAAAAGTCCGCTTCTAGAATTAATCAAACTAAAAAGTAAAAAAATAATTTTTAACATAAGAATAAAATGACTAACGAGAAAATGAATATCACTGTTCTAAAAGCGTGGGTTGCTTTGTATGGCATTTTTAAACTAACTCTGCATTTCGGAATGAAACTAGTGAAAAATTATAACGATTGATATCAGCAGCCCACGCTTTTAGAACAGTGACATTCATTTTTCTCGTCAGTCATTTATTCTTATGTTAACAATTATTTTTTACTTTTAGTTTTGATTAATTCTAGAAGCGGGCTTTTGAGTGTTTTATAGTAGTTATTTATTTATAGTTATTAGATAATTGAGGGTTACTTACTAGTTGAGGTTGTTTTTATTAATCCAAATATACTTTATACTTTATAAAAATGTATAATATTTACAAAATATAAGAAAAAATTCAAAATTTAGTGGGTTTAAAATTAATATAAAGCTGTAATATTTTATAAGGTTTACGATTTTTATTAATCTGATCATGAGCATTTATTTTATTTAATACTATAAAAATAAAGAACCATATTTTGTATTATATATTTAATCAGTTCACCTAATAACATTTTTTTCATATAATTTTAATCTAATTTGCAACTTTTGACATGAATTTTTTGGTAGGATATCCTTGGCAATATTTAAATAATTTATTTAGTTTATTTAGTTATAATTTTTATAAAGAACTAAATTATTCTTGTTTAAACTTATCGTATATTTTTGAGTATAAGACGAGAATTATTAGAATATTTTAAAAGCTAAAAGCTAGCTGTTGTTGAAAAATGCACTATCGGTTTACACGGATCGGCTTACATTCGAAAATCAAATAGAGAGGATTGAAATTTACAAAATACAAAGTACAAACAATCTAAAAAGTTTCAAATTAAAAAAAAAGTTGCAATATTTTATATGGCTTACAATATTTATAATCTGACCATAAAATTTTCTATCTATTTTTCAAATGTGAACAGGAATAGCCGGGTTGATAGCTTTAAGTTAACTAAGAGAATTTGATTTGAAACAAGTTACGAACCAAAAGCTTCCGCGTTCATGCATGGACACTATAAATAATATTTTTCTGTTGGGGTCGAAGTAGGATAAAGGGTGCGATACCTCAGATGATAGCCTTAGAGGTATTCATTTCAAATTACAGGTATCAAAATGTGGATGCAGTGTACAGTTAAAGCCGACGTTTGCGAACTCAGGTTACGCTGTTTTCTAAGTTTCCATTTTACTCATAACTTTCTGCTATTATTTTGGATTTTCTGATGAAAACCAGCACCACTATAAGAACCATCCGATTCAATTTATTTGTCTTTTCTAAAAGTAAAGAAACATCAAAAGAAAATTTTAATTCGTTAAGTGTTTATGTTTTTTAATTTTAAGCCACAGATCTATTTATTTGCTTTTTTTTTCCCCCAATAATTTTTTTTTTATTAATGCCCTTCTGATTTACTTTTAAAATTTGGTTTAGAAATTTCTATTCGTTTCTATTATTCGCAGTTTTTCTAGTGCGTTTGATTGAGTAAATAATCGACGTAATGGAAATTTTGGAAAAGGAATTCCTCTTATGCAAATATTCAAAAAAAACTTTTAAACAAAAATTTCCGTTTTCAAAATAACTGAGAGGGATGAAATAATTTTACAAGTTGATAATTATAGGGTTACCTGTATAGAGAACAGCAATTTATTACGCATTTTCTTCTAAACTAGCGTTTTTGTTAGTTTCTGGTCCAAATCAAACAAAATTTGTATGCAAAGTTGTTTCCTGTCTTAAGTGACTTTCGTAGCACCTACCTATCAGTAATTTCGAAGTATTACTATAATACTTTTGCAACATTCTGAGTACAGCTGAATCTATAACATGTCTGTTAAGAGGACAGTAATAGATGATCTCAGATCAAATATCGGGTGTAGGAAAACAACATTTTTGAATGTCGTCACAATTTTAAATAATAATAATAATAAGGAGATAATATTTTTTGTATTTATTTAAAAAATTTTGGTGAAAGGATCATATAAATAATTTTTTTAATAAAAGCATTGCAAAAGTATAAGTAACAAGAAAAATTTATAATAGTCATGTTTGAAATAAGAATTCTTACTGACCCTTTTCACATCTTTAATGCCAAATAAATAATGAAGTTTTGAAGGAATGGGTAGAAAATTGTCTTTTATTTTATTGTAAACCGCCATGCTTCTAAAGCTTTACAGCATTGATACTGCGACGAATCTCAATGTTTGTTTCAGGAAATATTTCTTTCAGAAGAGATATAAAAATGCGTTTCATTTGAGGCTCCTGTAATCAAAGCATGAATTACAAATTGGCAGTACCTTAATAACAAATTAGTTCAAAACAATTATAAAAATTAATGCAACGTGGTTAAAAATGAAAGCAAATTTTAAGTATGAAGTAAAAAAAAAAATAAAAAATTTTAAAAAACAAAAAATAAAGATATTATAAATTTTTGCATTAATTATAAAATATAATGTATTGCTTGTATTATTCTTAAATATTCTTTTGCACAGATAATAAATACATTGATGCATAAATTATTTATTAATTTCTTTTATTATTATTACTTGCTGCAATTTTGCTTTTTGTAGTGAAGTATGTGGGCCTGATGACCGAGTGACTAGCACTCTGGCGCTCGATACCCCAGGTTTTCGTGTTCGAGTCCCGGCTGTGCCCTGGATATTTGTAGGGGTTCGGAATCCACTTTAAACCGTAGGTCCTCGTCTAATATGACTGTAGAAAGTAGGGCTGACAACCTTACTCCCGTAAAAGAAAACATCTCCAGTCTCAAAATCTGCCGATAGGCAGAGTGCTTTGCCCCCATGGGGCTGTTGCGGCAATGAAGAAGAAGAAGTAAAAAGTATATAATTTGTGTTTATGATAATAAAAAAATTATAATTAAACCTAGAAAGACAATAATACAAATTTTTAAATCTGTGTTAGAAATTTGTCACGAATTCATTGTAAATATTATATTATTTTTGTAATCTTCATAAATTATTTTAATAATTGTTTAAAAATTAAATAATGTAATTAAAAGTTTTCATATGCATTGTAAATAGGTTCTGTGATTTATATAAACTACATTCTAAATTATTATGAGAGGACAGTTTTGTTTCTTTTAATGAATAAATTGCTTTAAATTATACAAGACATGTTAGTATTCTCCAAAATTTAATTTGACACAGAATTAAGCATACTTTTATTGTTGCATAGAATAAATGTGTTTTTACCTGAGGAGGCAGAACGTTTATTACATTAAATCGGTTAAAAAGTGGTTCAGGAATTTTATTATGATATTCAGACGGAGAACTCGCAGAAGCTATGAAACAAACGTTCTAAAAGGAAGAAGTAAAATAAATATATAAATAGCATAATTAAATATTTACAAAAAAAAAAAATAAGGATATTTAACTACAATAATTTAAAGTGAATGCTGTGCAATAAAAAAATTGAAGCTCTGGTTTAATTGTAAAGTCAGCTTTGAATAAAAATAAACGAATATACATGTTATTCCCAAGTTCCTTCATATCTTTTTAATATTTTTTCAATGCTACAACAAAGTGTGTTTCTTTTTATTCAATAAAATACTTTTTATCGACGATGCTTAACAAAGTTTCAATGAATATTGGAATGAAAAACATCGTCAATTATTGTAGTATAACTTAAATATTGTTTGACTAGTCGAATTTTCTATTCGTCAGTGTCCTGAATTTTGGATTGAACAGTGTTTAAACAAACAACAACGAAAAAGTAATGAATATTTAAATTTTAATTATGTTATTTAAAACTAAATGACATCTTAAACTTATAACCATACTTCCTCCTACGCATTGGGCGGCCTGATGGCCAATTGGCTGCGCTCTGGCCGTACCACAGGCTTCAGATTCCAATACTGGCGGTGGCATGAATGTTTGTGAGTGATTCGGAATCCACGTTAAAACTGTAGGTCACGGTCTAATTAGCCCAAAATGAGCAAAAAATGACCGTAGAGGGACAAACCAAACCTACGCATAGGCGAGAGCGCCTCCTGTGGTGTTCAGGAGAAATGACCAGTTGATCTACAAACTTTCGTCCATCCTGCGCTTAGCTGAGTATCGACTTTTTGGCTTAGAAGTGGAATCCTTTCACAAATCTATAATTATATGTATTTAAATGTGTTAAATATTATTTGTATTTGGTGTTTATGCGTGTGTCAATAAAGCTGTGCATTCTCAAACCTGAATCTCAAGTCTCAACCCAACCACGCCCAGTTACAACCCAGTTGCACAACCTGTACACTACAAACTACATTTATAACCATTATAAAATTATTTAGGATACATATTAGCAAGTTATAAATTTCACATACGCAATATATGTGAAAATAATTGAGCTAAAATTGAACATTTTTTTACATATTTTAAATTCTAGTTATTTCGAAATACTACCGATAATTCCCAAGCCATATTCAACTAGTTGTTAAAAAGATACCTGTAAGATATTGAGTTTCCATTTCTGCCGATTGTAAAAATAGGCTCCATCCACAGCCATGTAAAGCAGCTCTAAAGACGAATGACATTCAAATTCATCACTCTCTCCGTAATCGAAATCATCTAAAAATACTATCATTTTTTGACCAGATGGAGGTAGTAGTAGACCACCAGCTTTCTTCTCCAATTGTTTTTCAAGCATTTGTTGCAGCAGCAAAGATGAAATCTGCATTTTAAAAAAGACATACAATTTATTTCACTGGTTTTTTTTTTTTTTTTTTTAGTAAAACATACTCATGTTTTCACGAAATAATAAAAATGAAACAATTTATAAAATCACATTTTAAACAAATTTATGAAAAACTTCTTATATTATAAACTATTAGTATCTTCATTATACATGTAGAACAGCTTTCGATGGAGTGAAGTAAGGACTTCCGAAACAACTACCATGACTTTCTGAAACAAACTACATAGCCACTAGGGAAGAGTTCATGGTTAATAGATATTTCTTTCAAGCACGGGTTAACTCTTACTTTAGACTTTTGGTTTGCACGTTTTCTTGTTTCACCCACCCTCCATTAAGGCTTTGAAGAGGAGAGAAAAGAGAGTGAAGGGTTGAGTGAACAGTTCCAAGTAATTCGGAGGGTATAAAGACCCTTAAACGAACATGTTTTAAGATGGATTTTGTAAATATTTGTTATATAATTTTGTTTTGTGTGCTATGTGTTGCAGTTGTGCAGTGCCATCTTTGTAAATTTTAATAAATATGACATCTAAAGGTTTCAAATTATCATTAAAGAAACGATTGTTTTTACCATGAAACAACACTGAATCAAGACCACGTGAATATCCGACCTTAACTTGTATTAGTATTGAGGGCAATAAAATTTTATTCAAACAATTACTGACTTTAAACCATAAATTTGAGAACATGGTTTTGCTTTCCGAATCACAGAGCAGTCATGGCCGTATAGTCCGATCAGCAATAAAGTGGAAAATTGACAAACTGCCAAATCAGACGAATTCAAATACAGCGTTGTTACAGGAGAGGAAGATAATTTTATAGAGGTTTTAATAACAATGAAACAATTTTAATTTTAAATAATAAACATTTTTATTTACATTATATCAAAAGAAAAATCAGATAGAAAAATCCAAAATTTTGTTTTCTTTCAAAATTGCATTGCATCTGGCTGGAACTCCTAATCAGTAGCGGCCTGTTGGCCAATTGGCTAGCTCTCTAGCCTTTTGTACCACAGGCTTCATTCGAATCCTGGCGGTGGTATGGATGTTTGTGAGTGATTCGGAGTCCACGTCAAGCTGTAGATTCTGGTCTAATTAGCCTAGAATGTGCACAAAATGACCGTAGAGCGACAAATCAAACCAAACATAACGAGTAATCGGTTCGTCTATTTCCATTCTAAAACGGATGCTTATCTTTCCACTAAATAGTTGGTAGAACAATGGAGATTCCTATATTAAATGCATTTTTTCAATGTCGAGAAATTCTTTTTTTTTCGAGAAGACAAAATTAAACGAGTTATGTTATAGTGGATTTCTAGTCATTGAGACATTTTTTAAAAAAAGTACAAATGATTACTTTAGACTTCTTGCACAATAATAAATAAAGCAGCAGGGGATGCTTTATCAGAGTTCTGTATCAAACAGACTTTGAAAAAATCAAGATAGAACGACGGAGAAGCCCGTGAATATTCCAGACGCTCCATAGGGACTATTGTCAAGTCACGACTATGTTTAATATCTCCATCCTTTCTATTGGTATTTGTGATCAACCATGTCGTCTACTATGTGGCATGATGGAACTATGAACCGAATACATCTGTGTCATTGTAGGGGGGGCTCCCAGTTTACCGTGCACTGACAAATTAGAGAGCCTTTGAAGCAATGGCTCCAGTCATATCTTTTATATTTGGCATGCGTTTTGTTTTAATTTCAATTCCTTCCATTAGCTCCACACTCTCCCTACACATATCTTGTTCAAATTTTCAATCGTTCATAAAATACTTTTTATTCATCCACTCTTGTTCAAATACATTTATTTTGAACTTGTAATGGATGACACTGGATGTTAATACAGTTTTTCAAATATTAATTCAGTAATTAAATTTGATTAATTAATTATATTTTTTTTATATTTAAGTTGCATGTATCTACCAATAGATGGCGCCAGATGAACTTAAAAAATCAATGAAAATTTTTATAAAGGATTTTCTGTAATATAGTGAAAAAAAGTAGGAATTGACATTATTTTTTTTATATATTACTTGTTTTGTTTTAATTTATGTATTCTTTCTCTGTCCTGGACATAAAAAAATAAATAAGCTCTTCCATTGTCTCAAAACATAAAACAGCAAATGCAATATGAGATAAAAAATTAAATGTGTTGAGAAAGAAATATGAGAGATTCTTGTTTAAATTATTTATATATTACTAATTTAAAATGGTCCCTCTTTTATTTAACATTTAAAATTAATTTTTATTTAATTAAACATGTATATACATTGAAATAATGATCTAAATATTACAGATGCAAATAGAAACATATTTATGGTAACAAGTATAAGAAAATAAGTTTGAATAAAAGGTTCCTTTTTTTAACAGATGCTTTATTGATCAGAAAAAAAATATAAAAAAATCCTTTAATTGAAAGTATTACTTTATTATTCTAAATGTTTATTTTAATTATCCCAATGATATAACAATATTATTGCATAATTATTTTTCTATCTGTTAATTAAAATACCTAATTAGTGAAAATAATGTAGAAAGGAATAGCAATTTAATATTATAGTACTTCAAATATAAAATATATATGTGTGTATAATCTGAAAAGCAAAGTGAGTATTCACAAATTTAAAATGCATGTTCTCAAAACAACAAAAATATTAATCCTGAAATTTCTTAATATCATTTTTTTACGTCGGAGTGGAGGCCATATCGGCCATGAGCCCTCTGGCAGCCCAATAAAAACCAGCCTTGTTATAAAATATGTCTGGAGAGCAGTTCATAAAAGAGAGCACTGGGCAGCTTGTCAAATGTGTAAAATCCATAAAAGTGCCTGAAGAGCACAGGACACAGTCATAAATATTAGCCACGTCAATACGGCAAAGGTGTCCTTGTAAAAAGTCATGTCCAGTCAAAAATCTAAAATTTGTAGTAGAAATAGAGCCAGGAATGTCCATGGCCGGGGGGGAAGGGATACAATAATGAACTCCAGATCTTATCTATCACAATTTCAACACTGTCAATTCGGAGGGACATTGGGGGCGAACTCGTGTCTCGTTCGGTTACCAAAAAGCTTCCAAGGGGCATCACATGGAAAATAATAATATCATAATAATAAAATTAAATTAAAAATTACTAATATGATATTTTCGCACTATCATTTATCGTATTTTTGCACACATGATTAAATAATAGAAAAGGCAAATACAAGATATTTGTATAGATTTTCTATACTAATAAATGATTTCTATTTTTGAATTGACATGAAATTATAATCAAACAACATCATAGTTTAGAAGTTATTTAATATATGGGGCTCCAGTGTGAAAGGGGAAAATGTCTACAAACGATGGCTCCGGTTTATATGACAAGTACTAATGTTATATTTAGTTGCATACGGACAAACACCAAAAGCTTATTACAGAATATAAGGAAAAAGTGTTACATCCAACTACACAGAGCCCTGGCTGCTACTATGGAAGTTTAATCAGTATAAAAGAGGGCGCTGCTGATGTTTTACTATACAATTTTTTGAAATATTAATAACTATCGTAAATTTCATTACAACTATCTAGTTATAATGAAATATTTTACCCTTCATTTCTATAATTGAATATAAGCTAATACAACACTTAATAAATATAAATGAAAAGATTTATTTTAAAAAAAGAAAGAAAAATATAACCTGAGGAGAAAAATTGACATTGTAGTTCAAATATTCCTCCTTGAGTTTATGAAGTAAATCTTCGGCTATAATAGTCTTTCCACAGCCACTTTTACCAATCAGTAGTACAGGTTTCATTTCTTTAAGAAGTAATTCAATGATAGCTTGATAACTAACACTAGCTACTGTTGGAACCATTAAGTTTTCAAATGTGATTCTGCAAACGAACCAACAATGAAGCTTTTTTTTAGTATACAAATTCACATAAATTGATTACGATTTAAATAGTTAGAGCAGTGCAAATTATTTAATAGATAGAAAATTTAAACAGGATTTGGTGAATTTATCGTGTAGGAAACGAAAAATGAATAATATTAGTAATAGATTTAATATTTGTATATGATTAATTCATGAATTTCATCGATATTTTCGTTATTATTTTTAAAGCATGTAAGTTATTCCATGAAAAAGGTTTGTTTGTATAAATCTAAAGTATAGTATATAAACTTATATTCCGCGCATTTTCAATTTTATAACTCAATTCTGTAATACGTGATATTTTAGAGTAACAACTTCAAAATAAAGCAGATTGTAAAAAAAAAAAAAAAAAAAAAAAAAAAAAAAAAAAAAACCTGGTTTTAATAGATATTATAAGCAGAAAGAAAGAAAGAAAACTTCTTTTAAATCTGCTTCCCAGGGATTTCAAAATATTTTGTCTGACATTAATTTTTAAGTTACGTATCTTTTTTTTTAATTTTTTATTAATGCATGCGATTTTGCTGTGTTCGAGAGAACTATAATTCAGTGTCGGGATTTTTGTTGTTTATTTTTGAAATGCCATAAAAATTTCTGCATTTCTTACTCTAGCCAAGAGAAGAAAAATTGAGTTTTGGGAAGAAATAGTTTATATTACACACCTCGCAAACCCACGAATTTATGATCAGCGCTTGTTTCCACCGGAGACTTTTGTAACTTTGTAATCAATGCAACTTTTATGCGGTAAAACATTTGTTAGAAATATTTTTTTGCATGGTTTCAAAGACTTTAGGTCAGCATTTTGGAAGTTTGGCTTGGTATTTATTTTTTATTTTATTAAATTATGATAAAATATTAGTGATTTAAAATTGTCCTTTTTTTCAAAAATTTCAACCAGGGTTTTTTTTTTTTTAAAAAATGGAGAGATTAAAGTTACGGTTTATGTTTAGCTGCCAGAATTACCTCAAGTCCCCTATATGTTTCGATTTACAAAGATAATTGCCAAACTATACCAAATTATAAACTATACCTATAACTATACCAAATAACTATGGTAATAACTATAATATAACTATAGTCCCCTATAATATATAATAAACTATACCAAACTATGCCAAACTATACCAGATTATTTCTGGTTTACCTTGACAAAAGTGTGTCAAGAGTGTTACCTTGACAAAAGTTGTTCAAGAGTGTTAAGTTATTTTAAAGAAATATAATTAAATTTCAGAAGTGAAATATTAGTTCTTAAAGTAATAATTAAAATCTGAAAGAAAATTGCAAAATTTTGATTTTATTTCGCATTTCGGTTCATTTTTAAATTTTCATTTCATAATTTCGAAATAATTGGAAATAATAATAATAAAATTAAAGGAATCAATGAATGATAAAAATAAATTTAATAAAAGATATATTTTTATTAAGGATTAAAAACAAAAACAAAAAAAAAAAATTACTTTGAACATTGATGCATAGAATTAGGGAAAACATTATTTTCCATACCAAAACATGAATTTGTTTGTATTAATTTTTAATGTCAAATTTACAATTGAAACAAACGTTATGGAATGAAATATTTTACATTGCTCATAATTGTACTACAATCTTTTGGTCATTTGTTTATTTTGTGCGGTAAAACCCATTTTAAAAATGAATACAATGCTATTTAGATAATATTTTTGAGGAAGAATGATTTATTATTTATTAAACTAATTTTATTAGTTGATTTGATGCATTAAAATTTTTCTGTTTTCAAAGCAGATTTATTTAATAAAATATTTGTGATACTATATTATTAGAAAAACAAATCATTATAATGTAATTAAAATGCAAAGAAATCAGTTTTTAAATATAAGAGTAAAAAATAACATACCCAGGATCTGACTTCCACGTCTCTGCCAAATATGAATCCCATTTTGCCCATTCAAAATTCCCATCTAAGTTATAGTCATAAATGAAAGTCACTTCTTCTAAAGATTCATCTAAACTTTTACCAGACTGTCAAATGAATGTCTGTCACGCTCATCAAAAACTGCACCAATGGACCATGTAACAGACATCCAAAAGATTCGCTTCAGCTTTGAGCTTGGAATTTTATCCTTGAAATCTAAAAATGTTTTGTAAAAATAAATTATACAAAATAATTCAAATTTTTATTATATGTAACAATAAACTATTAAAACTGTAATCACAAATTATAATTTTTTCAGATTTCTATAAATTAAAGAAAATACTTACTTTTCATCGTTATTCTAGCATACAGCATCTAGCATTCATCCCAATTCTAACAAACATAACAGGTGGGACTGAAAATTCGTAGGCTAACACATAGATGACGCTACTAGTATTAAATCCATATGATTTTTAGTTAGCCCTAATCTTCAAAAGACATGTGCATAAATTTGACAGCTGTTGCACTATTAGTATGTGAGTTATAGCAGTTTTAGTGAAGTTATAGCATTTTTAGTGTTCATCACGTGCAGTCCACTCGGCTGACTGTCGATTGGACTCCGGTGTGAAATGATGGAGCCATGTTTCATCCACTGTCACATATCGACTCAAAAATTCGGGTTTATTAAGATTGAACAGCTCCAAACACTGCTTAGAATCATCAATTCGTTGTTGTTTTTGGGTCAATTGCGAGCTCGCGCGGCACCTACTTTGAACAGAGCTTTCGTATATCCAAATATTCATTCACGATATGTCCAACACGTACCTTTGATATCTTTAAGGTCTCAGCTATCTCAATCAACTTCACTTTACGGTTATCAGAAATTATTTTGGGGACTTTTTTTGATGTTTTCGTTGGTAACAGCCTCTTTGGGGCGTCCACTGCGTACATCGTCCTCGGTGCTCATTTCGCCTTGTTTAAATTTAGCAAACCACTTCTCTACGGTTGATTTTCCTGGTGCAAAGTCCGAATAATGTTTATCCAGCCAAGCCTTGGCTTCAATAGTATTTTTTTCGCCAAAAGACAATGCTTTATTAACACACGAAATTCGTTTTTATCCATTTTTTCAAACTAACAAAAAGTTGCTTCACTAAAAATGCTATAACTCACATACTAATAGTGCAACAGCTGTCAAATTTATACACGTGTCTTTTGAAGGTTAGGGCTAACTAAAAACCATATGGATTTAATACTAGTAGCGCCATATATGTGTCAGCCTACGTACATGTCAGCCCAACTGTTATACAT
The DNA here is from genome assembly GCA_021605095.1 of Caerostris extrusa. Taxonomy (NCBI): domain Eukaryota; kingdom Metazoa; phylum Arthropoda; class Arachnida; order Araneae; family Araneidae; genus Caerostris; species Caerostris extrusa. Next base: position 18,495 of record BPLR01006610.1, read on the forward strand.
GAAGCAAAGCAGAAGATTTGTATTATATTTATATAGGTGTGCATATGTTTCTTATGATTAAAAAATAATTAACATATCATGCGTATTTAAAATTTATTTTATATACTTTTTTACAAAATAAAAACGATATTAAAACTGATAATTGTTGCTTGAAGTTTTGAAATCATAATTTAATGATAACAATGTGTGGTGACAAGGTCGACCGCTGAATTTATATTTCATTGCGATCTTCAATATTTCTTTTGTAACTCCTGTTTTTTTTTTTTATTCATTATTATCCTGTGTTTAAATTTAGGTAAACAAAACTTATTAGTTTCTCATATTTTCCAATTTTAGAATTGTTTTGTAGGATATAGTGCTCTCAGAAAGGGATTTTTCAGTCCATGACAGGTATTGTCTTAATTATACTTAATCCAATGGACTTTAATCCCAATAGCAACATTGATTTCATGAAACAATATGATATTATTTAAAACACTTTGCTACACAAAACGGAAACTGATCCTTAATGTAACTTCTGAGGTGTCTGGTGTAAAAATACTCAAAACTGAAAATCAATTTGACTTCGAAATTAACGATTCTAAAACATTTTTATCATCTGAAAATAAACCAACATCTCCACAGTATATATGCGAACTCGCGAGTTGGTTAACATCAAAGCCATCATAAAGTATTCAAATTTCGGTTTCCTTTAATAAAGAAAAGTAGCTACATGATTTTTATTTAAAAACATCCCATTTAGCATAAAGCTTAATGATTTAGCCTTTGAATTTGAAGAAAAAAACGACTTTCTAGGTATTTGAATTGTATCATTTTAAGAATCGATCACAATCATGACATGATTTCAAAAGCACAATTCCTTGAATATGTAAAAATATGGCTCGCACGGCCAAAATACCCCAATGCATTGTTGAATATCATGCATTGGGTTATTTTGATGATGATTCATGATGACCAATGCATTGATGAAATTCTGTTCAACAGGACAATGCCAGAATTCCTATTCATTCACCCATCAAATAAGCAAATATCCCGCTAGATGTGAAAATCATATTATCTCCATCTTACTACTTAGTTGACCATTTCTGAAATATTTCAGGAAAATATAGTAAAAAAAAGATTGTGATTTTCTGCCTCTTCTACCTAATCTCTGAGATCTTCTACCCCTCATTTTGCAAAGTAAAGTACATTTATATACTGACTGGATTAACGGCAATGAGCCAGAAATAATACTAGAACACATTCTATTCCAGTACAAGAGATATGAAAAACAAAGAAGCAACTTAAAAATAATAATTTAAAAAATTTAAAAAAAAAAATATTTTACTAAAATTTATTAATTTTCCCTTCGAGTTACTTACTTTATGATATCAGAAACATTTTAATAGACATCAGTTAAATATACCAAAAAAAAAAAAATATTATATTAAAAAAAGTTATTAAAAATTTTAAATAACACCCTTACTTACTTTTTTTAAAAACGAATTTAATACTCCAATAAATGATGAAATCCTGTTCAACAGAGTCAATGAAGGAGAGCTCTTTAAATTTGTATCACAATAATTCAATACTGAGCTTAAATAATTATCAAAAAATTCTTTCAAATCATCTCTTGTGTTATCTAATTCCCTCATTCTGTAACCAGGAGTTTAAGTACATATTCATATCAACAGTGGAGGATTCATGGTAGATGATTCCACAATGAGAGACTATATTTGGTGAACAATTAATCAGATTTGTCGTTTCAAAAATTAAATATACCTGAAAAACAATAAAAATACTTTTAAAAACATGTTTGAAAAAAGTGGTCCATTAAAAAATTATTACATAGACTTTTATTATTATTATGTCAATTGAATTATTAAAAATAATATCAAAATTTTTATTCGTTATTGAATTGATTCTTTTTTTTCAGTTTAAATGATAATAGAAAGTATCAATTGACTGACTCGTTCTTTTGATATGAGTTTAAATAATCTATTTTATATTTCACTTATGCACGTAGAAGGAAACTTGCTATTATTTCACAATAAATGTTGTTCAATTGAAAAACGGACAAAATCCTTAATGGCGAGGAGAAAAATATGCCGGCCGATCACAGGAACTCAGGGAAAGGTAATCAACGATGTGATGAAATAACAGTGAAGATTACTTTGTTAACAGGGAGAAGTTGAAGTAAAACTTGTGTATGACAGATGCTTTCGATTGAATACAATATAGCATAATTCAATTTATGTAAAGATGGTACATTTGCAAGTAAATTTATCGTTGCATACTAGTCTTGTACAGAATTCATATACTTAAAAAGAAGTATAGTATTTAAATAGAGTATCCAGTTTGGCAGTAGTCGGGTAAGTACAACACAGAGTGCCGTAGCTATGTCCAAATACCGGCAATAGATAAAGAAACTATTTATTATTTAGACAAATTGGTAAAAGAAAATCACAATATTTAATCAATATCAACATTATATTGGGATTCATTCATAGAATTCTACATGAGGAACTGAGATTTTTGAAAGTGTGTGATATATGAATATTTCTATATCTCTGCTTAAATCAGGAAAAAAAACACTCATGGCGATCTACCAAGAACATCTTATCTGATACCATATAGATAGATGGTAATTTTTAAAGAGTATTGTGGTCAGCAGATGACAAAAGGATTAGTCAAGATAGTTCATTCCACCAAGATCAAAGAATATTCAATCAATGGTTTCGATTGATAAAGTCATAGTGATCGTATTCTTCGATATTCAGGGACTTTCGTTATTAGGGTGGTTGCCAATTTAAGTCACGATCAATGGTCAACGTTGGCATGACATTTTACAATTCCTCCGAAGAGCCATCAAAAACAGACGGTGATTTTGGTGCCTGATGACTCAAGGCTACACATTGTCAACGCAATAAAGGACATCCTACGCTACTTTTGTTGGTATGTATAGGATCATTCGCCTTACAGTCAGAATATCTCCCCTAGCTTGGAAGAGTGACTTCCTTAATTCCTTCTTTGAGGAGGGTAAAGAGAAAATTGTTTCGCGTTGGGACAATTACTTCAATACAAAGGGTAATTATCTGGAATCCACGTTACAACGCTTCATTTCACTGTAGTGTGAGTTGTCAATATAGTACGTGTGCGTTTTTAGATTCCAGTTTATCTTTCATTTGAATATTTATTGTATATTAATGAATTTCAGCAAGCTTGTAAACGGATGATATCCTTGCTAATAATTATTTGTTACAGAGTTTTCGAATTTCAGTTAAAATTGGTGAATTACAAATAAGATATGAAGTTTCAAATTTTTCAGTAAATATGCGTTTTTCAATTTATTATTTTTTCATTAAAATTTTTCACGGGTTATTCAGCTAATTTGTGTAGAATATGTATACATGTATATAGTTATTAAAATCTTATTTTGAATACTTAGTGTACCTAAGTATTCATTAAACAAACAAAGGAAATAATATGCTATTCTTTTATGAATACCATTTTAAACATATTAAGTAAGTTTGACATATTACAAATGAGTGCCATTACAAAAACGTCGGAAGTCAGCTGCCCATGCAATTAGCATATTTTATTGCACATTTTTGAGGTAAATAGAGAAATCAACAAACCTCAGGTGAAAGCATTATTCTTTCTCCATTAGCCGTCGATAAGACTTCGTTATTGTCAAGTAGAGAGCTAATGCTCCCTATCCATGATGTATCAATAGGTCCATTTAAAATAATCCATCGTTCATTGGTTCGGAGATCAGTACATGCTTCTTTCAAAATGACGGAAAACAAACCATCTACCCAAAGTCCAGTATCGGTGAAATATCCGAATAATTCACTTAATGTGTATGCTTTCGGATTGAAAGTATACGTCTGAAATACATAAAAGTAAATTTTTATGCGAATTAAATTGATTAAATATTGTATTAAAATAATAAAATAGGCTTAACAATTTTGCAATATTTTTAAATCGAGGCTTATGTAAGAAAGGAATTTTTTTGAATTTGAAATGACATTTTAATCTTAGAAATCAGTTTTGAAGAAAATATAAAATGAAAAAATTAGTTGAGTATTTTATAAAAATGCAAATTTTTTTTTTTTTTTAACATTTAATACTGTTTTTTTAAGAACCCAAATCTTAGATTTCTTATGATTTATTACGAAATCTGAAATCATAAAAATATTGATCAAACATCGATAGTAACAAAATAACAATAGAAAAAAAAAAGTAGAGGGTCTAAATTTAAAACGCGTTCGTATTAGTTTGCCCATAAATTATAGAGCAATTTTTCTATAAATAAAAGCAATTTTTTTTAATGAAAAAAATAATGCCTTGGCTATCCAAACTTTTTAAACAATATTTAACATTTTAAAAACAAATCATTTCTATTAATACACTAATAAACATGTTTAATGAAATTTCATACTTAAAAATTACGTTGATTTTAACAAATTTTATTTTATAACCGTGCCTCCATCTACGCACTACAAGAGCGCCCTCCTACGGCGTTCCGGAGAAACGATCTATTGGTATCGAGACTCTCATCCGAGAGGAAGTACGGCGCAACTGGTGCTGCAATTAGTTACAATCTGACATCCTGAGAGAATATAAGAGGATTTGCAGCTTAAAAGTGGAATCCTTCCACGAATATATAAGTCCCTATCTTTAAATGTGTTACATGTTGTGTGTTGAATATTGTTTGTAGTTAATTGTGGTGTTCATGTCGTGTTTACGTGCTTGTAAACAAAGCTGTGTATTCTTAAATCTGTGTCTCCCCCCCCCTCCCAGGTCCAGCTGCATTAACAAACGACTAAAGTTTTTTTTGTAATTAATGCCTAAAATTTTTTCTTACAAAACTCGAAAGTATTTGACAACATAAAATTTCTATGACACAACTCTGAACTTACGTTAACAGACGGCTTATTCTGCATCATTAGTTTCATGAAGTTGATTGTAAGTTTCTTTTTAAAGTTTTCCACGATGTAGTTTTTCCACTACCACTTTCTCCCACCAGAATAGAAGCGTGGAAATATTTCTTTATTTCATCCAGTTCACTGATTTTTTTCACTATTGTAGTTTCTGGTTGGAAAGATTTCGTCTTCAACGTTTTCTTAATTTCTTCCACAAACTTAAAAGAGAATTTTTGTTATTTATAATCCAAAATAAATTATTTTATTTATATAATTTCAAAACAATCAAAAAGAATTAATTTTATTATGGAAAGATAATTCTTCAAATTTGAGAAGAAATATACTAACTGTTGGTATTTCAGGACTAGCCATTTTAACAGTACCGAGTGCAGTTTCTAATATGCTTTCAAATATTCGGGCATCTGATGAATCTAATTTGGGTAAAGATGTACTTCTGAGAGTCGTTATAATGATCTACAAAGCAAGAAAGATGAGTTACAATGTTTCATTCAAATGGTTGTAATACATAAATATCATAAACTTTAATTAAGATTAATTTTAATAAACAAAACTTTGTATGTATATATATATATATATATATATATACCAGCAGGACCCGGAATACGTTGTCCTGCCATAAAAATTCATTGTAGAAATGTACATATCGCGAATATATTCTCCCTATTTCAATATATGTGCATACTAATTTTCATAGATATCGTTTGAACGGTATAAAAGATAAAATGCTGCCGCACTACCTGATGGCAAAGTAACAATAAAGTGGATGGCGCGAATCTATTTTCCATACTCGAATACATATTATTACCAATTTTCATTACGATTGCTTCGAACGTTATAGAAGTTGATATACTGCAGCACCCTCTGGTGGCAATTTGCAACAACGGGGATAGCATAAAAACATTTTCATGTTTTGACAAACACACATAAAAATTTCATCAAAATCGGTTCAGCAGTTTATGAGGAATTCAGTGACAAGCACATGTACAGAAGAATTATATACACAGTCCAGTCACATTAATGTGACCACCTGTCAAAAGCCAGAATAACCATCTTTGGCAGAGCGGACCGTTGCGAGACGTGCAGGAAGAGAGTCCATTAGATTTCTGAAAGTGTTCACTGGGATGTTAATCCAGGCCGACTCCAGTGCCGTGCTAAATTACGCGATTGAGGATCCATGGCGCGAACAACCCGATCATGGTGGTCCCACAGATTCTCGATTGGGTTTAAATCCGGTGAGTTTGCTGGCCAGGGAGTACGGTAAACTCATCCTGGTGCTCTTCGAACCACGCACCTACACTGCGAGCTGTATGACACCTCGCATTGTCCTGCTGGTAGATGCCATCATTCTGAGGGAAAATAATTCGCAAGTAGGGGTGGACATGGTCCGCAAGGACAGATGCGTACTTGTGCTGATCCATCGTGCCTTCCAGAATGATGAGTGCACCCAGTGAATGCCAGGAAAACATTCCCCAAAGCATAATGTTCCCTCCTCTAACTTGGATCCTTCCGGCAATTGTTGCAGGGTGTTTGCTTTCAGACGTTTTCATGCCTTTGGACGTCGGATAAATCGCTACGTTTCTGCATTACGCCAACGATTGAAATGCTTTCCGATGCCCTAGGACATCCTTTATATACACTCCACTGCAATGTGCTTCCACTTGCCTTTTTTGATTGGTTATTTCACGTTGACGTCGAAAGTAGGTGGTGGTCACATTAATGTGACTGGACTGTGTATATAATGATGTGTAATTTAATAATCAGTAACTTATATTTGAGAAAATACATTTTTTTCATTATTGAAAGAAAAACATTATTACTGTAAGAAATTAAATTTAAAAAAATGAACAAATTGTTCAATGAAAATGTTACTTCCAAATCACTCCATTTGGGATTGAGTCTTTTTTGGTTTCCCATGCACTTCAAAAAGTTTATAATGGCTTTAAGACCAAACTCACAATGCTTCTGTTTAGATAGTTGGTCTTTGGCCATTGTGAAAACTGAATGAATATTAGTCGCCAAAGTCTAATAAAAATATAAGAAACGAATTTAAATGTAGGAAAAGCATTTTAAAAACATTTTAAATGTTATGAGAAAAACAATATTTGCAGAAGTCCAATAAAATAGACCATTATGTAACTAAAATATTTTGCATTTAATTATTCAAAAGTAATTTATTATTTATATTTTAACTGGATAATATATAATAAACAGATTACTAAATTTGCTTTTCTATCAATCAGATATATAGAACTAAAAAGGAAAACATATCAGAATTACAAAGTATATCAAAATATTCTTGACGTTCCGGAAAAGAACAACAGTTAGTTAGCTATTAAATTTACATATAATTACTTGTTAATAAAATTATCAAACTATTCTATTTTTTTAAATGAATACGAAAAGAAATCTAATGAAAAAAATCTCATCCAAACAATGGCTATTAACACAACATAACGTTTATTTAAAGATTAAGAAAAAGAAATTTAATTTAAAGAAATACAAAAATGAATCATGTAAAAACCTTTGCATGCTTGAATCCATACGCAAATACATAAATTTGGATTATTGGGAAATATCTGGAGCGATTATGGTTACTGGTCTGAATGAGGACGAAAATTCGGCAGACATTGATGGGAAGTCTAAAATTAGGTTGAAAATATGTTTAATTAAAATTTAATATTACTTAAATGATATTTTTATGATATAGTTACATCAATAAAAAAATTATGCTTAATGCATTTATAAAAATGCTGCTTTTTAATTTTTAAAAGTAAACACAAGCTTGTAAAAATTAAAATTTTTTAAAGAAACTCTCATTTGTAAAATCAAAATTTTTATATGCAAAATGAACAATATAAACATTTTTGTTCTTTAAAATAAATATTTAAAAATAAGTAAAATACAAATACCTCTGTTTAGTTGAATAATTTGATAAATATTTTTCATAAAAAAAATAATAATAATTTATAATACTATTTTAGTTTCCTAATTTGGTACAATTAATCTTTTTATCACAATATATTATCTTTTTAACAATTGGCATGGTTCTTATAATTTACAGAATTCATTAATGTTACAGTACTGACATGTTAATAAACTTTACACAGAAAAAAGACATTTCAAGAAATTATCCAAATATGGCAAAAATTGTATAAAAAAAAAGGAACATTTGAAATTTTTTATATGACTTTTATATTTGAATTCATTCTCCAGTTACGGGCTTTTTCATCAAATTGTTGAAGTGTACGAACAATTTTTATACCACTGAAATGAAATTTTATGAAGTAATTATCCGTTTTACCTGGATTTGAAGATAGAAATATTCCACATCCTGGATTCAGAGGTATATCACTTCCAACAAATGAAAATATTTCCCTTTTTTCAGCAAGAGCTGTAATGCAGGTTATTTGCTGCGCCAGGACTGAAACTATTTCTTGCCTAATACAGTTGAAATCTTCAAACAGGCCCCAAGCACCAATCTGCAAATAAAGAAAATTAAGTTCACTTCTACTAGACCCATCAAAATGTATGATAAAATAAATGAGCAATATATACTTTCTCATTTGAATTTAAAAATGAAACTTAAAGGAAACATTTAATATATATTCAAACTTTAAATAATAAACACGACAGATTTTCAAAACAGCTGAAAAATATGCATTCTAAGAATCCATTCAGACTATAAATGTTTGATTTCTTCATTGTCAAAACTCATTTCTTAACAATTTCTCCTTTTTAATAATTTTAATTTATTTTTAAAAACATGGAAAATATTTTTAAAGAAATGTACAAATGTATTTTACCTGAGCTAGCCCACATAGCATTTCGTGCCAAAGAACGATGGTCCATATTCTCGGAATAATTTATTACTAACACGTATTTACCGAGGGTAATTCCAAGATCTTTTAAGGTTTCTGTTTTCCAGAACTTCTGCATCCTTCCAACATGGCTCCTTGATTCAGGTAAAGAGCAGTAGTGAAAGATAAGAAGCACCTGCAAGTTAAATCGAAATTCGTTATATACAACATCTTTTCCAGTTAACTGTTTATAAATTATATAAATTAATTATGAATATATTTTTAGTTTAAAAAAGGCAAAATATTTATAACTATTGTATAAAAGTGCTTCAAAATCTTTTGGCCAAATTTCTATGCAATATTAGGGCTAAGACTAGGCACTTTTTTAACCAAAAATTTGCCTAAAAATTTTGTATTTAAATGGAAAGTTGTTCTCAGGAAAAAATGTTGCTCAGGTAAAGTGGTATCATCGTTTCTGTGGCTAGAGCTCACGTCCAGCTCATAATTTCAAAGAAAAATATCACTATACGAATGATTAGAAAATGAACTGCTTAGTAGCTACAGCAATTTGATTCGGAATCGAGTAACAATTAAGCAATTCAACTATTCTCGTGGATGACCGATGTATATCTATAATCTCTGCTGTTGTTGTTGTTTCTTATCCCACTTGGTGGACGGCAATATCTAGACTAAGTCCATGAATCCGTTGAGGAGACATGATAAAGTGTAAAAATAATCTTCTTTTTTGTCCTTGACCTTGCGGCACAATGACATAAGGCACTCAAAAGGAGTAGACTGATTTTTAAATCACCCGGTTATACTCCCGGGTACTAGGTACGAATTTTAGTAGCCTTTTACGACATGCTTGGGCTACAGTGGGACTATTCTAACTCGGACCCACAAGGGATCTATAATCTCTATATAATCTATACTCTCTCTTATCCATTTCAGTAAGCCGTTTAGTAAAATCCCTTCACAATGTCGAATAAAAAAACTATCTCATTATTTCAAATAAAGTTCTCTAATGATAAACCCTTTCTGTAAGTGTTCTTAAGGAAAAATTATTTCGTGAAGAATTTTATCGTTATCAGTTTATGTAATAATAGTTTGAAATACTTAAAATAAAACACTGGGTGTCCTTAAAGTATATTTACACTTTAAAAATTCATTAAAAAAGCAAATAAAGAAATACGCTTACGGTTCTTTTTATTATTCAATAAAGAAAATATCAAAAGGTTTCATCACTCTTTGGAACATTTTAATGCGCAGTCATACCATTAGTCACACACAGCTTATTGAATCTTGGACTTCTTTTACATCTTGGACGTTTTGAAACTTTTTTATGGGGTTGCATAAAAATTATTTAGTAATGTCCAATTTGTGATTTCGACTATTTTAAAAATACGTACTACGCCCATCGAGACTGTCGATTCTCCATTGCTTCGAAGACCCTGATTAGAAATCTCTTACAGATTCGATGTGATGTCTGCATATTGAAATATCATCAAAAATTTTTGATATTTTCTTAATTAATTCCCCTTCCAAAAAAGTGATTCATACAATGATAGACATATTAGTTTGTTTAATGCTTATTATATCCTATATATTGCAACTTAGATCGGCCTCTTCGTGGTGCATCCTGAAAACGCTTTTAGCGGCTAAGGGATCTACAATTTTGGCATGCAGTCTCCCTGCTCGTCGTCCATGAAACTTGAGATTCTACAGTGGAATGAGGGTGGGTTATCCCAGTGCAAGAAAAACAGTAGTGGCCTTTCGCCTGTCTATGAGACACGATTGCCTTGCCACCCATCCGCACGCATAGACATTTTAACCGATCCTAATTGCCCCTTTATGGCTCTGGAGAAGTAATGAGCAGAAACCATCTGCTCCCATGTGAGAGACCTGATGACCAATTGGCTAGCGCTCTAGCTTTTGGTACTATAGGCTTCAGGTTGCATCATTCAGGTGGCATGGATGTTTGTTAGTGGTTCGGAATCCACTTTAAACTGTAGGTCATGGTCTATTTAGCCTAAAGTGTGCACAAGATGACCGTAGAGTAACAAACCAAACCAAATCAAATCAAACCTATGTGGGGATCTTCGTGGAAGTAGAGATATTGGAAAGCAACTTTTCTCATTAGGCTATGATTCTGGTTTTCTGTTTGTTCTTAGTTCTTAATAGTTCTATTGTTCTTAGTGCTATTGTACTATGTACTTTTGCTTAGACATTGGAAATAAAAAGTTTCAAATCAATCCTTATTTATTAAATATTCAACAAAATATTACCTGGCAGTTAAAGGTGTAATAATAAGCCTTTCTCTGTTGCCTAAATACTCAAATCCATAGTTAAAAACACCCTTTGTTTGTTTTATCAAGCAGGCCTCGTTTTCTTCTTCAAGGTAATAACGAAGATGAACAAGCCATTCAAAAGCACCAACATCATTGCAAACATAACTAATTAAAGAATCAATAATATCGCTTGAATGAACCAGAACAATTATTAGCATCATAGCTTTCTTTTGCATTAATTTATCAGATTCGCTTTTTGAAGTTTCGAGACGCACTGATTCAAAATATCACGCTGAAAAACATAAACAAAAACTCAAAACAATGCAAAAATACTTCAGTTAAATCATTTTAATACACATAATTAATTTTTCAAACTGATAAACAGTGAAAAATCATGTAGTTAATAAATAATTTCATAATATAAGATTAAAATACTTATATATTTTTTAAAAATAAATTTTATTATGAAACATTGATCTTTTATTTACGGTTAACTTAAAACTTTATATTCTTAATAATTACTCTTAAATTATTAATATAAAATGTGTAAAAATTAAACTTCTGTAGAATAATAAGTACCACACATAAAAAATGTAATAAATTTCTTCGATGTTTATGTATAAACATATTTTACTATTCATTAAATTAAAATTGCAATTTAAAATAAATAAGATAGTTATCATTTTGAAAAATTTGCAGTATTAAACTAGAGTTATGTATTTCTAAAAGGCATACCTTAAAATATAATGATCTATCTTGTCTGTGGTACAAAACTGTATTACAAACTTAAAGATAATATAATTTTTCTATTCTTATATTATTGAATATTAATTTATTATAATTTAATAAAACTTTTTTTCTCTTTTTTGGCATCAAGGACAACAAAAATACACTCATGTCCATAAATTAAGGATAATTCAGAAACTCACAGAAATTGAACTCTAAAATAAAAATTTCACCTGTAGAATTATCACACACATCTTGAAGAAGAATATGCAAATTACAGGAAAACACCAGATGGCGCGGATATTACGTCACTATGACGAGAGTGTAAGAGAGGGGTATATAAGGAATGGTGGCAAAGAAGTAAAATTGTTCACAAGCGCTTTAAAAGCCTTTCAGTGCAATAACCGCATAGTTATGGCACAAAGGAAGCATTTGGATGATTTTTTAAGTGGTAGAATTATCGGACGACTGGAATGTGGACGTACACAGCTGGAAGTATCCGAGGAACTTGGAATCACCCAGAGTGTCATCTCCAGGCTTTGGCAACGATTCCAAGATGATGGTAATGTGAGTAAATGTTACAGCACAGGTCGTCCCCGAGTTACAACACCGAACGAGAACCGGTATTTAGCAGTTACTGCTAAAAGAAACAGACGGAGCACAGCATCAGACCTATCTCGTCAGCTCTCTTCAGCTACCGGTACGACAGTTTCAAGGCAAACCGTGTACAGACGCTTAGGGCACATTGGTCTATATGCTCGTAGGCCTGTCAGACGTGTTCCACTTAGGTTTAGTTTGCAGTCTGATTCTCGCCGGAATTTCATATGGAGAGCGCCAGGTACCCGTTACCACCAAGAGAACACCATTGAACGACACCGTTACGGTGGTGCAGGATGGCTCGTTGGGGGAGGAATTATTCTTGGTTCCAGAACTGACCTGCATGTTCATAGTGTAACGATGACAAGCCCCATCTATCGGGATGTCATTCTGGAACAACATGTACGTTTGTTTCGGGGTACCGTGGGTGCTGAATTTCTGTTTATGGATGGCAACGCCCGTCCTCACCGTGCAAACATTGTAGACGAATGCCTTCAATTGGAGGATATCACCCGTATGGATTGGCCAGCATACTCACCGGACTTAAATCCAATAGAGCATGTGTGGGATATGCTTGGCCGACGAATTGCAGCCCGTCAACCCCCTCCCACCTGTCAACCGGAACTTCGGAGGGCATTGCTTGATGAGTGGTGTAATATTCCCCAAGATCAGATAGATAATTGGATACTCAGCTTGCCTATGCGTTGTAAGGCCTGTATTGCATCGTCCGGGAGACATACTCCATATTAACCATCATACTAACCATGTGATACTGTTTTTTTTGTAAATAGGTTCTTTTTGAAATTTACTCCAGGGAGTAAAAATCGCAATTTTTATTAATTATGTCAAACATATAGCATCTTTTTTGCTCTTTACCTTTTGTTTAATAAATAGACTTTACAAATAAGTCAAATTTGTTTTGCTTCTGTCTCTTTCTTTGCCTGAACTTCATTATCCTTAATTTATGGACATGTGTAGATTCAATATTTTAAAACCATCGATACAATGGATAAAGTATGTTTATATTAATTTTTTTTAAGCACGAAAATGGTTTCTAGTTGATTTTTACAGTAATATTAAAATTATAGACATTTTACGTACCCATCTTTTTCTCAAGTTCTTTAGTGCTGTGGTGACTGCTGTTTCTTGAACAGTTTTAATGCTATTGGTTGTTTCTGCTGTCCAAGTTACCAGCATTGATAGAACACAGATCTGACTAGGCCAGTTGCTTAACCACTTGTGATTAGACAGATTAAAATTTTCCTTGGAAAGGATGTTAGAAAGCATTTGGAGAGATTTTGGCAGTGCACTATACAACGTGATCTGCATCATTTCTTCAATATCTAAGAGCCACGATTCCACTGGTCCTTCTAATATCACAGCACTTTTAAATTCAACAAACTCACCATATTCAGAATACATACCAGTAGCCAAATAAGTGACAAATGTTTCCCGCTATAAAGAAAATTTTGAAATATTTTTTACTTAAAATATTATCATTGAATAATTGCATACAACAAAAAAAAAAATATAAACACTCTATGTATACATACATACATACATATGCGTATGTATTATATGAATAATTTAAAGTACACAGTTGAAATGATTGAAAATACACCCTACTTCCGGTTGAGGAACACGAAGAAATCAGTATTTTGAGTAGCTGTAACGATTGGCAATAATTGATGCTACATTTCAACACTGAATGAAGGAAGCTTTGGATGTGTTCTTAGTATATATCAGTCTATGTTCCTGTCACATGTTGGCAAGTTTATAAAGCATAGTAGCTGGTGACGTATGCTGGAAAACTCACTCACTAAATGTGCTCGTTGCGCGACAGATCTGTATGACAATAAGAAAAAAAGTAAGGGAACGTAATAAGCTCCATTAGCTCAGATATAAAGCTCTAGCTCATCTGTGTACTGACAATGAATATAAGGGGGAAGAGGGAGTAAATTCCAGTACCATCCCAAACTATAGTTATCAGGTGAAGAACATTAACACGTTCCATAACGCAAATATAACCTCTGACCACGATATCTCTAGATTTAGATGCATCATCGGGGATGAACTATTCCCTTCGTGACAATTCATTGGCTATGTCCAGCGTTCATTGCACCAATGTAGACACAAATACCTGTGGTTCAGAGTTAAAAATAATCATTGCAATGGACGCCTTGTTGAAATTGCTCTGTTTCAGTAAACGACGTCAAATAAGATAGATTGTTGTGCTAGACCCTATTTCTTGCACTGTGCTCCCTGATGTTGCAGCGCTTCTCATTGGTATCATGACACCTCCTATTTTGTCAAAAATATTTCATGAACGTCCTGCACACCACATACACAGAAACACTCCTCTTACCATGGCAGGTGCTTCAGTGCTATCTACTATCTGCTGTCTGTAAAGTGTCACTGTGCGTACACGAAGTCACGTGGAAAATTTGTGGAAAAGAATTTTAATGTTTTGCTCTCTGTTGCTTCTCTGTAATTATTGGTTATTTTCAATTTTCTTCTTAGTTTGCCTACCTCCTGTGATTTTTGAGCTACAGACACCATTCCTACGCTATTTATGGTTTTTTTCACTGTAGAGATTACATTCTAATAAAAAAAAATGTTGTCATTTGACATTTTCGAAATTCTGTCTCTGTACCGCAACTGTTAGAGTTTAAGTGTTTTTTTTTCATATTTATTGAGTGCATACCTCAAAATATTTTTAAACTAAAATTTCATTCAGTTTCTGTGTATAGTATGATAACTAGGGGCTCATATATATAGGCGTTCACCCAGAGTTATGTCTGGAATAATTACACTTTTCTGTTTAAAGAAGCAAAAGAATAACTAAGCATTCATATTTCTCATAGTGTTAAGTCAAAATACAAGTTTTTCTTTGTAATAATATTGATATGAGTGAACAAAATTTAATTATAAAATGTATTTACAAATTTTGCAACAAACACAGGTGAATTCTTAGCAATTTTTTAAAAATATTTTCTATTCGACTTCATCCTCATTTTTTTTTTTTAAATAAGAAAAATATTTCAATTTTAAGTCTATTTTATTTTTTAAAAATATAGGGGTAAAGAGAACAATTATATTTAAAATATTTGCTATTGATATAATTCTGAATTTTTGAAGAAATCTGAAAGTGATTTTGTGATTAATACATAATTTACTGAAATACAAACCAATTTTTCTTCCACTTTCTCAACAATGTTGATTTTATTAATGCTATCAAAACATTTCTTTAAATGAGGCTGAATACCTCTGTAACCTTCTTGGCCAATGATAGCGAGCAAATCATCATTTGAAATGAAATAAAAACGTGGAAAAGCTCTTCGCTTCGATTCCAGATAAAATTCTATAGATTGCTGAACTTTTTCAACTACTTTATTTATGCCAGTAATTCTTTCCAAGAATCCTAAAGAGAAGGCGAACAACGTTTCACAAAAATATATTATCATACTATTATCGAAAATAGCTTAAAATTTAGAAAATAGTAAATTAAATTTCTAATAGTTGAGTTTTCTCTCAGTTAAAAAATTATTTTATAGCACGTATAAAAACGTCCACAATAAAATGCTAAAATACACAAAAAAAAAAAAAAAAAAAAAAATTCATTGAAATTACTCCAAAATTAATGCTTTTCACTAACAAAAAATTATATGTTTTCAGTAAAATTTGGATTGGGTAATAATTTTTTAACATTATAATCCAAATTACTATTTAAATCTCAAAATTCTTTTTAACAGAAGTGTTTGCAAAAGTTATTATGGCTTAAAATAATTAAAATTAGAAAGGTGCGGCGGAAGATTTAAAAAAAAGATGCATTTTACGATCTATCTTCTGTTTACAATAGTCTGCATACTATACAGGTTGGAATAGAAGAAGAAGAATTTTTTGCTACATAAAATATTATGCATGCTTTAATAATAATATGTAAGGCTCATATTGATAATAAAATTGTATTTTATTCAAGTTATCAAATGACACAAATTTCGTTAAAGCAATTTGAAAATCTGGTTACAGAAATTTTAACAAATTTTTAATCTGTTTACATTAGCATAGAAATTATTATTTCGCGTTCACTTCATTGAAATGTGTTAAGGTGAGAAAGAAATATCAACTTAAAAACAATAATAATCATAATATAATAAAATGCATCGTAGATAACTAAAAAACATCAGAACAAATTGAAATAATTTTTCAAAAATCTATTTCATAGATATGGAATATTAATAAAATGAAGGATAATGTATCGGAAAATACAATTTTATATTTAAATGCAATGTTGATTTTGAAAGAAGAGATTTTTTTTGTCAGTTTATTTAAATCAAAAGCGAATTACAAATTTCCGAAAAAACTGCACGGTTAATATTTTTTTTACCTCAATTCTAACAAAAATTTTAGAATCAAGGTTATTTGAAGTGATAGTCTTAAACAAATGTTTTTAAAATGCTTTTAATATCTCTTTAATGAAATTGAAGGGATATCAAACGAAATTAAGGACAAAAAGTCTTGAGCCAGATTTAATATGCCCCAAGGCTCTAAAATTAAAAATGACTTATTTTTAAAGCCATTCGTCTCCTATAGACCTTTTATTAATCGTGTTATACGTTACATAATTACTTTTAGTTTAATACTGTATAATAATTCATAATATTTGTTTAACCATATTAGCATAGTCCAACTACAAATCGCGTAAATATCATCAATCATCAATTGCCAAGCGTCCCAGTCGGAAGAATTCAAAAACAGTCACGACATAGGAGAAGAAGTGTCATTTAAGAGAGATTTTAATTGCAATAAAAATAATTTTAATTTTTAATAATTACAATTTCAGATATTAGAAGTAAAACTAGATGAAAAGAATTTCACACCCACTATTATACTTTTGTCTTTCAAAACAGCTTTGTGCAGCGTATATTTCACTAGCACCACTAACAATTCGTTTCCGCTGTTAAACCGGTTGTTTACCATTTTACGCTGTCCATGGCCGGTCTATATTCATATTTTGCTAATTTTGATATAATGGACTAATATAATTTTTTAAATTATTCTGACAATTCTAGTATTCTTTAATGTCTTATAATTTGGAAACTACAACTATTACTTCTAACATGTAATTTTTTTTTGTGTGTTTGTGTGTGACTATGTGTTTTTCAGTTTTTTTCTGGTACCTGTTATATGCAATCAAAAAAAAAAAAATTATGACGCTTTTGAAATTTTTTACAATTTTAAAATAAAACTTATTGGCTTAAGATGATTTCTTAAATGTGTTCCATAGTATTTTCAAGATGTTAATAACTTCATAATATTTTCATGTTTATTTTGAAACAAACTTTTGTAGCAAACAAAAAGAATTAAAGAATGAGCTTTACTTCAATAAAAGCAAAGCTTTTTATTTGCAACATGAAAGCATTGAAGTATCTTTCTCATAAAAACAAACAAAATATTTCGTTCTATGTATAGATATAAAGGATTTTGTATAAACTAAAAAGTTGGTGTTATATATAATTAAACAAAGCTATTTATTTATTTATTTTTGAAAAATGATTTGAAAAAAATTAAATACCTTTTTGCTCATTAAATTAAATAAAATATTTCGAAAACTAAAATCCGAAGAATAAAACATCATTTAAAACAAGAGTGCAGACCTTCTTTATGACAAATTTTCCAAACCAGCTTCTTCTTATTCATCATGGCTGAAGTTTCTTTCCATATTGCTGACACTTCTTGAACTTCGCTTGCTTCTTTTCGGAAGTTGTGCTTGTACTGCTTGCTCAGCAAATATGTGCTAAAATCAAATTTAACGAGTTGTTTAATTATTATACTATACATAACAGGTGGACTGACACATAGATGGCGCTACTAATATTAAATTCATGTGAGTTTTAGTTAGCCCTAACCTTCAAAAGACACGTGTATAAATTTGACAACTGTTGCACCATTAGTATGTGAGTTATAGCATTTTTAGTGAAGCAACTTTTGTTAGTTTGAAAAAGGGATAAAAAGGAATTTCGTGGGGTTAATAAAGCATTGCTTTTTGGCGAAAAAAAATACTATTGAAGTCAAGGCTGGGCTTGATAAACATTATTCGGACTTTGAGCCAGAAAAAATCAACCGTAGAGAAGTGGTTTGCTAAATTTAAGCGAGGAGGACGATGCACTTAGTGGACGCCCCAAAGAGGCTGTTACAGACGAAAACATCAAAAAAGTCCACAAAATAATTTTTGATAACCGTAAAGTGAAGTTGATTGAGATAGCTAAGACCCTAAAGATATCAAAGGAACATATCGTGAACATATCGTGTTGGACATATCGTGAATGAATATTTGGATATGCGAAAGTTCTGTTCAAAGTGGGTGTCACGCAAAGCTCACAATCGACCAAAAACAACAACGAATTGAGGATTCTAAGCAGTGTTTGGAGCTGTTCAATCTTAATAAACCCGAATGAGTCGATATGTGACAATGGATGAAACATGGCTCCATCATTTCCCACCGGAGTCAATCGACAATCAGCCGAGTGGACTGCAAGTGATGAACACTAAAAATGCTATAACTTCACTAAAAATGCTATAACTCACATACTAATAGGACAACAGCTGTCAAATTTATACACGTGTCTTTTGAAGGTTAGGGTTAACTAAAAATTATATGGATTTAATACTAGTAGCGTCATCTATGTGTCAGCCTACGAACTTTTCAGTCCACCTGTTACATATGCATGCAGTTATACTGCATGCTGTTTGAATTAAGAAAATAAGTAACACATACAAATTAATACATTTAAAATTATAATGTATTTATTAATATTTATAAGAAAATTGTCTCTAACAATGTATGTATATACCTTTATTTAAAAACATTTTTCTCTTAAATATTAAAAATTTTAGTTTTAAGCTTCAAAATAAGAATCGCCGCTTTAGGTTTTTGTTTGAATTTTTCATAAAATATATATTCCATTCTTCAGTCAGTTGAATAGAATGGTAAAATTAACGTAGTACTAATTAGTATCTTATTATCATAAAAACGGCTTCTAATGCATTAAGCTTAAAATATGTGACTCGGGATTCAGTGACAGTATGGTTCTATTTGCCGTTAATGCCCAGCATTGCAATCCCTGCCAGCACAAATGAAGTAACTTTGTGGCAGTTGGGACAGCATTTTGGTGTCTCAATCCTGAAAAGTGGACAAGCCCTCAATGGATTGTTTTCTGCATTCCAAACTAAAAAGCAACTAAACACTCCCTGGAATTTCGCCATTCTGTTCTCGTGGATGGAACCAGCATCTTAATTGTTCCATGCTACAATTTATTTTATATAATTTCATTTTTTTGTCAATAATAATTTCTCTTAATTAAATGATACGCTGTGAAACCTTGTTATTGCATCGTATAATCATTCTTTTATAGGGTATAACTCAACTACCATAGCAAATATGAACATTTCTACCAACAGTCAGTTTAGTGGAGGCTTACGAATATTTTTCCCATAAAATATGCAAATGAGAAGACATTATTAATTCATCTTTATCCATCAGAAACTATTCTTACAACGTTTATGAAATATAAAACTGATATAAAAAAAATGAAATTTAGAGGTTTATTTAAAGATGCCTGTGCTAATATGAGTGATAGCATAACAAGAAACATAACACTTTTTATATAGTGGAAATTTCAAATTTTGCTTCAAAAATCATTAACTAAAACCGTAGTATTAAATAATTTTCTCATCCATTTAATCAATCCAATCGTCAAAGAAAAGTGGCCATATTAATATGATATTAATTACCTTTTGTTTTTAGTTTTCAAAATAATTCATTTTTTTTTATTTAAGGCTTAGAGGCAAGTTTTAAATCTTTTGAAGCAACGAAGTAAGATAAATCACAAAAAAAGTGCTATTAAAAGGAAAATTTAAATCCCCCTAAGTCTAAATTAGAACTGAAAAGAATAATTTCAGAATTTTGTGTCTAATCTTCAATGTCCTGTAGAGCGGGACGGACATCCCATGAGTAATCTACTCATGGATGGAGAAAAAGGGGCAGCTTCTGTTGTAATGGAGCACCCGTAGGTAGAAGGCTCAGTGTCGCTGAAGCAGGAGGGCAGTGCCTTCCGAGGGAACTTTTAGGGGGAACTACCTCTCCGTTTGCTTAACGTATGGGAGAAAACCAGTAAACCTCCCACCAGGTAGACCGACGAACGAAGCAAAATGCCGAACATCACAAACGCCGTCGAGTCTCCTAATTTTTTTTTTGAAACAGTGTCTACAACAAAGCCGTCAACGAATTGAACCTCAGCTCTGATGCTCACCTTGGCTCTTTGCCACTGAGACACGAGTTGGGCATAACAGAATTACAAAACGAACTCTTAATAGAATTATAAAACATAACTGAAAGATAAAAGTTAAATGAGTAAGGTATTCGGCAAAAATTAAACACATACCTCCAGGAGAAAAAAATTTACTTTGAAAATAGTCTATTTGTTTAATGACATCGAGTATCAGCAACAAAGAATCTTCCCAGGAATCGACAGTAGAAGAAAAATAGAACACGAATTTTGATGATTTCATCATTGCCAATGTAGTCTGGTGTCTTTCAACTTGAGATATAATGGATTCAGTATCTTCAGCTTTGTGAAATTTTTTGAGATCAGACATTTTAAATTCAATGTTTCCCCAGGCTTTTTCCATTTCTTTTAATGACTATAAAACAATACAACATTAAGCATAAGTAGCATACATTATATACGTCATTATCTTTTATAAAATATTAAAAGAAATACTATAATTATTCATGTAAGTGTCATGAAATAGGTGGTTAATAAAAATGTAAAAAAAAAAAACTGAAATCTTCTCGGCAAATTTCACTTTATCATGTGTGAACATTCGAGAACGGATGAATAAACTCAGGAATATGCCAATTGTTTAATAATGCGAGAGATATATGAAGCAATTGATTGGAATACTACAAGAATGGCCAAATTCAATAGCCACGTGAATATAGCAATGTTGAATAGATCAAGAACTCCATGAAGAATGAATTATTCAAGAATCTCTAAAAGAATATGCAAAAGTAAGATAAATGTTGTCGTAAATGAAGAATGAAGTATTCCAAATACTACAAGAAACATCATCACATACAATACTCAAAAGAATATATCAAAGTTTGAAAATTCTAGGCATAAAAGAAGAATGAAGTATTTCAGATACAATAAGAAGCACTATACAGCTTAATAGGCACCGGAAAATGCCAAGAGGGATAAACTTCAAGAAAAAGGAATTGATCAACGTACTGCGAATACTTAACATATAGGCATGGGAAATACAAATGTTTAAAATCCCAAGCCAAAACATGAAAAGTGATTTAAAACCATACTACAAAACACGTCAAACAAAAGCGAAATTCTCCATAAAATTCCATAAGACTAACGTTATTCATGAAACATTTCAAGAATTAAGGGGTCCAAAGTTTGGCATGGGGTTTTATTTGCATGGCCCTTATTTTCAGATAACGTCACGGATCTTTAACCACGACAATATCATGTTCACAAATGATAATATGAGTACAAGTTATTTAATTAAACGAAACAGAGCAATGTTAACATAAATATTTTTCTGTAAGAGAAATTTGACCAATTCTCACAATCGCGGTTAAATTTAAAAAATATAACTCAATTTTAATTCACAACAATGCGTTTAATGTAAAATATCAATAAATAATAAATATCAATTATTGCATCATTAAAATGAAATTGCATTTCATTTTTCAGTAGCAAAAAGAATATCAGTTGTAATGATTATAATAAAAATTATAATGTATATATTGATATAAAGAGAAACCCTTTTAAACTCAATTTGAAATACAGGGTTGTGAGAATCGCCTTTACAAATTTCAAACTGGATAAAATCAGAAAAAAATAAGATAGCACAGTTAGCTTGTATATATCACAACAATGTCTAAAAATTTATTTGGACGCAATAGATTTTTGTTTCACAATATTATTTTTAATAGTTCACCATCAGGGGGCATACATTAAAAACTTTATATACAAAATCCAGTTCATATTAACGATTTGAAGAAAATAGTCACATTTGAATTTGAATATATTCAAGCTAATATGCCCTATCCTGCTTAGGAGGAATTAGATTATTACTTGAGTAATTGAAGCATGAATAACAAGATCAATATCGTATACTTTTGATTTTAGGCTGAATTAAATTATTACTTGTGGTTATAATTATTACTTCATTTAAATGTGTGTACGAGTTGATTAATTTTCTTTCATGAATTTGTGTTTTCTCCTACACATGGCAAGAGCAAACCCCTTTGGCATTCAAGAGAATGGTCAGTCGGTCTCGAGACTCTCACCCGAAAGGAAGTATAGCGCAACCATGCTCTTCTGTTGAGATATGTTTTGTTTAGAATCTCTCACCCCGAGAGGAAATATATTTAGCTCAACCTTACGTATTAGTTGGCCTACACACTCTCACCCGGAGAAGAAATATCTTTCGTGTATCCCGCGCGCAGCCGAGTATTGGGATTTCAATTTAGAAGTGGAATCATTCAGGAATCTATAATTATCTAGCTTTAAATATATTATATAGTGCATGTCTCTAATTGTATGTGTGTGGTGTTTGCACGTGTGTCAATAAAGCTATGAGTCCTCCAACCTGTGCCTCAAGTATCGCAGCCTAACCCCGCTCAGTTACAGTCTGGTTGCCCAACCTGCACACTACAACAATATAAAAAATATTTTTCGTTAATGGAAAATATAGAAAAAAAATCCACTTTATAAATAAATTTTATTCATAATAATAATGTTTCATATAATTTTAATAAATCGTTGCTTATCCTAAACAAACCAAAGTGAAATTGACATAACTATAAGTTTCAGAAAAGAGATTCAAGAAATTTCATTAAAGATAACGTTTTTTTTTAGCATGCCCTATTAAAATAGTTAGAAGAACTAAATTATTTATAATAATTAATACTAAAGTTTTACATGATTACAATTCTCACAGTTACATTTATTATAATTGATTTCAAAACTAATTTAATAATAATCTCTCTGAAACCACTTACCTGTTCTATCTCATATTCTTTTCTAGCTTGAGTAGCAATTTTATTTACATTCTCAGCAAGGTTTTCTATGGTGAGATTCCTTAAAAATGAAAATGTAAAGTCGTTACTTTTGAAAAACTGTTCACTGTCATCACAAATGATACCTAAAAGGTCTCTTAAATCATTCCAATGTCTTTCTTGAAGATTTGGTTCTTGGAAGTCAAGTATCATTTCATAATATTTATTAAGACTATCCAATCTGTCTAACAACTCTGTTAATAAAATCCATTGGGCTCCCTGCAATAAAATTGATTCAAACATAACAATTAAACACCCTTTAATACACATGCACTGGCTTCTTAAATAAAGGAAAATAATCGCCAACAAAAAATTTAAAACAATATGTGTTGGTTTTAATGAAACTGAAATACAGTAAGGTGTAAGATAACATGAAAACAAATTTCCAAACAACTTTATAAATTTAAACATTTTGTGTTAATTTGGTATAAAAAATATTCATTGTTCGTACAAAGTTTTTCTAAAGAGACAAGGGCTTAAGGAAGAAGACTAACTCCAGCAATATTCCTCCTTGCAGAATCCCAAAAAAAAGTAAGATGGACGCTAGAGGGACTTGGTACTCGGACTCGTGTTCTTCTTGTTTGCTGATGAAGATAATCTTCCACGCTACGAGCCTCCAGTGATCTGGTTTTGTTGTTCCATAGGATGAAATTATTATTTATTGTATCGATATGAGATTGGTTTGGTTTGTCGCTCTACGTACATGTTGTGCACACGTGGGCTAAACAGACCGGTGCCTCTAGTTTAAAAGTGGATTCCGAACCACAAACATCCATATATCGATATGATGAGGAGACAGATAAGCATGAAGAATGCTATCTTTATAAATTTGGGCAGTCAGGTTTTCATGCGTAAAAAAAATTAAAATCGTGTGCTTCCATCCAAAGAAAAGAAAACACACCCTTTTTTAACTCCTATCACACTCCGAAATATATTTGAAAAACTAACACTTAATAATGCTGCCTGAAGTGTCGAATCTCATTAGTTCATACATTTTTACGGGTATACAAATGTTAGTAAAAACTAACAATAAAAATCAATCACCATTTTATTAGTTTCTTCTTGCATGCCAATGACATAGAAAAACTTGTCTCCCACAAAAAAATTACTTAATTTTGTAGAGCATTGTTAAAGGGAATTTTAATGATTCACTTTAAATAATTCACAGTAGCATCTTATGAATTTTAATGATTCATATGAAGCTGGCATTAAAGATAATATTGCCCCTTGTTGCCTCATGAATATCAATGATTCCACGAGCGTAACTGATTATAAAAAATTGAAATGTAAACGGACTCCAGAGGAATTATAACTTCCTCGTCTGTGTGGGCGTGAGTTTTCTTTAACGAGCAAGAAGTGTAAAAATATATGTTTGGGTTTTGAATAAAAGAGTGGGTGTTTACAGTCTACTGGAGTGTGTGAGTGTTTATTTGGAGATAAAAACATTTAACAATTATAATTGCAATCAAATAACAATAACGTATATGGTTAATATTATTTGAATCAACAATTTAATCATTTTTATCATAACGTGTTTCAATAAAGTCATATAAATATTTCTTGATTTTTTTTTTCTATGTAATCATAACAAGAAAATGGTAACAAAATATTTAGTTAATCAATAAAACGGTAATAATTTTGGATATGGGCCATTTCCTATAATTCTGGAACTAATTGGAATAAAAACACAGTTCATCACGCGTTGGAATATAGTTCATCATACATGTTAAAAACCTCGGTTTCCATAATGCAAAATTTTGAGTTAGCAATTAATTAATGATAATTAATTCTGCTGATTAACCAACAATTTTCCACCTTAAGTTACCTCCCTTTGAGTTATTTCCAGAGAAATAGGATTTCCAGGATTCGTGAGGATCTAGTGACAATTATAAAAATATTAAGAGTGTATCATCATTTTTAAGGCAATAAATAAATAAAGACATAAATAAATAAAAACAGAAACAAATACTCAATAAAATGGAAAACAATATAAAAATTATAAATATATTGAGCTTTTAAATTTCAGTTAAAGCTTATTAGTCATTGAAGATAATTTTCATTTGCAATAAGTCAACTTAACAATAAAAATGGCAGAATTAGAAATTAGACTAAATTGTAACCAAATCTTTTTCTGACATAGAAATTATAAGCAATTTGCAGTTAGTAATATCAAGGAAAGGCAAATAGAAAGTTTAAAACATTAGTTTTGTTACATTGAAAACGTAATAACACGAGAAAAATAAATAAATAAGACTTACTTTTACTTTGTTGTATAAAATTTCAGTGTTGTTTTGCAAATCATTAGATATCTGCTTTTTATTTTCAACGTCAAAAGTCAATACAGGCAAGTTGCCCCATTTTTCAAGGTGATTATCTAGTTGTTTCACATAAGACCAGGATATCCTGAGATGATACAAATCCTAAAGAATAAAAATGCGTAATAACTAAAATAAAATTTATAATTACATAAAAGAGTCAAATAATACGTTTCCTTAATTTCCTATTTATTAAAAAAATTCTAACTTTTGTGAGAACGAAAAATTTTAGGTCAAATTTATTACGTTTGTCATAAACCAAGCCCTATCAAAAATAATGTTATAAAGGAGAAAACTCTATAATAAAACAATGACTGGGCTTGGAATGAAGGTTAATTTAAGTTACATACTTTTATTTCAGCATAAGTAAAATAAATAAACTATCCAAATTGAACTAAACATTATTATAATTAGTAACTAAGAAAGAAGTATGTCTTTATAAAATTAATAATAATTAAGTCAATAGTGCTAATTATACTAATATTAAATAATAAATTGAGTCAATAATGCTAATTATACTAAAATACGTGAAAAAAACAACATAAAAATATTTCGCAAATAAATAATTAGAAATAGTACTTTTATGTAATTAAACATACTTTGAAATATTTATGCTTATTTATGAAATCAAAAATAACTTACTGTTCAGAGATTCAAATAAAACAATCTATACAAAATTTACTTTTATGGATAATTTTATAAATAAAATTTAAGAAATAAAAATTATTACATTTACATTACTCCTCTATTACAAAGTGCAGATTTTTTTCTCAAAAGGACTAAGATTTAAAAGTGACTTACGTTTTCTATGGAAGTCAATTTTTCCAAAGTTTTCAAATCTATATGAAAGAATATTGCATCCTCCTTCATACGCTTTTCCTTTTCTTGAAATCGAAGGAGAATATTACGATAATATGCGATAAGATCAAGAGCATCTCCATAAGAGTGTTTTATTTCAAAAGGACCTTGCTCATATATGTCTTTCTCCAAAGTGTTTGTATGTTGCTCTAATTCTTTGTGATATGCCAAAAAGTGTCTTTGATGTACAGCCTAGAGAAAAGGAAGATTATAACAAGAAATATGAAAAAAAAAAAAAATTTAAAGTCAATTCCTACCTTTTTTTTTCGTTATATTGCAGGAAGTTCTTTATAAATAATTTTCATTCATTTTTTTAAGTTAGAAAAACTCTCTCTCTCACACACACACACACACACACACACACACACACATACACACTTTCCATCTCTCACTAATTTATTCACAGGTTTCATTTTCCATTTTGTTCCCTCCTCCTTGACTCAGAGTACAACCCAGAATGAAAACGAACCCGAAAAAGAAAATTTTTTCCAGCGATCTACACGCTTCGCCACTGACCGTGTTTATTGCTAAATTTATATCCTGCTAAATATCTTATATAAAAAAAAAAAAAATTTTTCACTTATAAAACTAAAATTACTGAATTAATATTTGAAAAACTGTATTAACAACCAGTGTCATCCACTACAAGTTTAAAAAAATGTATTTGAACTTGAGTGGATGAATAAAAAGTATTTCATTAATGGAAATTTGAACAAGATATATAAATATATATAGAGAGAGTATGAACTAATAGTAGGAATTGAAATAAATATAAAACATGCGCATTATAGTAGAATAAACAGGTTGCAACCTAATATCGATACCCGGCTTTTATTTTCTCATCCGTTGATTGTAGTCACATACTTCCAGCTAGAAAAATTTTTAAACTGAGATTCATATTCATGTTATGGTATTTTTATATTTAAAAATTCAATATTGGAGAAAGTAAAAAATATAACTTTTTATACAGTTCCTTAGTCTCTAGAGCAGGAATGGACAACCCTCAGTCCGACTTGAATTTTTCCGGCCGGTGAGATTTATCAAACTTTTACAAAATATATTTATTTTATAATGGCTAAAGTAGTGAAAACCAATGTATTAAAAAAATACAGTATGTGTGCATCCATATATTTAAAAATTAACTATCTAAATTATGAGAAACAATTAATTTTGACTTTAAAATGATATTCTTGCGAGTATAGTATAGGACAGATATTGCCTGTTTCATTTATTAGTTTACAGTTAGGAACTCACAGAATAATTAAATTATATTCTGCGAACTCATGATGCCCTCGCATCGATTTGTTAACGCTAAGTGAAAGAGTGCAGAAACAAATATCAAACTTGTAAAATAAATATTTTTTAATGAATTAATTTTTTTGTTTTGTTTATATATATATATATATAATATATTTCATTTTAAGTGTTATATATTTTTACAATGTGCATTTAGTATCATTATTATTATGTTATCTATGTTTGCATGTAAGAATAATAGTAAACACAATAATTATAACTCATTATGTTTCAATTTTTCATTACAAAAATATCTACAGAGGGTCTAAATCTAATATGGGGATATAGGTTTTTATATGCGGCACGACGGAGTTAGGATGCATTTCCAAAGTGGCCCTCAAAAATATTTGGTTTGGCCACCCCTGCTCTAGAGTTATCTTAAGTTAAATTTTACACTCATACTAACAAACGTAATACAAAAAGTTCACTTCTGTATCACAAATATTGTCCGAAATATTTTATTTCAAAATTAGTGGGTTTTTTTTATTGAGGTGTCGGTTATTAAATTATTTAAAACAATTTGGGATTGAAATCAGGGCAAAAATCCCTTTAACGACGAATAGCAGGTTTTCTTAACATGTATGATGGGTGCATGTACAAAAAATGAATATGCCCCATAGACTGAATATCATCGCAGACACCCGCTTGGTTGTTGTATTGATATGGTAAATAAGTTTTATTGCTTTGTAGATGAGTCTTCTAATAAACGTTTTGAATTTCGAGTGCTTTTGTTATAAGATATAGTAGCATCTTTTTATTGTACCGAAAGGACATGGTGGGTTACTGATATGAATAGCTGTTTCTCCGAGACGCAGGTCATGGATTCCAACAAATGAGATGCCTTCCACATAAAGGCACTGTTCTATGCTGGTGGTGGCTACAGAATTCCTTAGATAATCGTACATAGCGGTCGTTAAAGTGGCCACCATGTTCGCCGGACTGGACTTCCAAGTTTCTACGGTTACATTAAAAGCAGATCTATGCTGTGGCGTTAAATTCTTTGGAGAATCTAAAAACAATGTATCATTCTTGCTTATCGTACCAGTTATACTCTGGCGACTCAGTACTGTCAGTTATTCAATTGAACATTACCACAAATGGGAACAATTTAAGCAGAGAAGATTTCCCCACTTTATATATTGTTTCCGTTATATGCTTGTCTTTAATTTGTTCCTTCAATTTATAATAACTATAAATGTGTATACTTTGATTGAATGTGTATCATAACTTCTTGCGCATATTTTCATTTTCAGAGTATCGATTCTTCATAATTCTATGATGGTCTACAAATCGTTATTTACTATTCTATGCAGAAATCCAAGCTTCCGTTTTTCGTTGGAACGGCATTCAACGCATAGGGCATGTCTAATTTATTATTCAGGCCCACATCTTTCATAGACAGGGAAAACTTTTCATCCTTAAATGGAAGTTTTACCCTGATTTCTAACTCGAAATGTTTTAAATTTATAACCGACCCATCCCCTCAATGAAATAAAAAAACCTCCTAAACTTTGAAATTAAATAATTGGTTAACTTTTTGCCACACAAAAGCAAAACGTTTTGTGCTACGTTTGTAATGATGCATGTAAATGCTTACTAAACATAATTGTAGTGGCCAAGGGACTGTATGAAAAGTTAGATATTTCATTTTCTCTGTTATTGAATTTTTAAATATGATAATACCATAATATAAATAAACCTCATTTGAATCTTTTTGTAATTGAAAATATTGTCTGTGATTAACAGTTGTGAAATTAAAGACCGAATATCAATATTAAGCTGCTACTTGTATATTTTAAGTTTATTTGTAAGGAAAAAATGACAAATTACAAATAGTATGAAAATATTATTTGAATGAATAATAGTATTCTGTAATAATATTTTCATACAAATCGTATGAAACTATTATTTATGATAAAAAAATATTTAATAAAACCTTTGTATTTTTTTTTTTTTCATACAATTTTCACAACAGAAATCAGTTATGCATTTTTATATAACAAAAGATGCATCACTAAAACGTTTTAGTTTTATGAATTTTTATGGAGCATCAAAAATCACCTATTTTAAAAATTTCTTCAAATTATTTAAATTAAATACATATTCATATTTATAAAATTTTTATATTTACAAAAATCTTCAATACGATTCATTAAACGAATGAAATTTTTCAGCAATCTACAGTTTTCAGTTAAAAAGTCCACACTCAAAGAACTATTAAAAACACCCTTAAAAATACAGTTAAAAATAAATAAAATGGCATAAATACTTTTGGAAGTAAATATTTATCACTCCAGCTGTGCCATCATTAACTTAATAGTGCCATGCCTGAATGTATTAAGCAAATAAATGTATTAAAAAATTTTAGTAAAATGCAATATCTTCAAAATGAGGGAAAGCTTTCAATACGTGAGGAGAAACATATGCATACATTTAAATTAGTCAAATTTCTTAAATAGCCTTAATATTTATTGCTGTGAAGCGTAAAAGTAATTTTAGTTCACGAATACATACCTGAATTTTCTGCAATTTGATATAATAATTTTCAAAATTTGTTTCAAGTTGTTTCCACATTTTATGTAAATCCCTTTGTTGTTCTAGAGACTACAAAATAAAAACAAAACCGTAAAGAAATAATAAAAATAAAATTGTACATTTTTTTGTCTTTATGGATCTAAATTAAAAGAGAGATAAAGAGTTTTAAAATCTAAATAAACTAAAATAGGAACTAATGTAAATATATTTTTATTTATTCAAATTCCAATACTCTAAAGGAATCATAAAATATTAAGGGAAAAAAAAAAAGCCACACATTGGTGGGTTTGTTTTTTTCCCTAAAATAAATTTTGACAATTTTAGTTTTTTTAGCTGCCGGTTTTATAAACTAAATTTTTATGGAATTTCTAAAGGAAAAAATAATAATAACCACAAATTGTGGTCTATAATCACAACCTTCAAACTTAAGGTGTTTTTAGCATTAATTTATGCTTTATAAGCAGAAAATTGCGGTAATAAATAAAATCTGAATTGAACGAACTTTGTAACCGAACTTCCTCTTGCACAGTGGCAAGAGCGCCCTCCTTGAGCTTTTAAGAGAAATTATCAATAGGCCTCGAGATTCTCACGCGAGAGGAAGTACAGTGCAATCTGCACTCCCACTGAGAAACATTTAGTTTATAATCTCTCATCCAGAGAGGAAATATATTCAGTTCATCCCAGTGCATTAGTTGGCTTACTTAGAGGTAGTCTTACCCGGAGAGCTAGTACATTTTGCGCAACCTGCGTGTAGTTGGGTATCGGCTTTCGGCTTGTAAATGGAGTCCTTCCACTAATCTATAATTATACTGTCTTTAAATGTGTTAAATATTCTATGTGTGTGGTGCTTGTGCGTGTATAAACAAAGCTGTGAATTCTCCAACCTGTGTCCGGTATCTCAACCCAACTACCCCCAGTTACAATCTGGTTGCCTAACCTGCACACTACAACTTAATAATAAAAATTATAAAAATAAAATAAAACTTGATACTATATTAATACACATAAAATTTCTATCTTCAAAAATATTTCATGCACATTTATAAAATCATTTTGAAGTAAACTTGTTTATAAACACATTATAAAATTAATAAAACCCTTCGTAACTACTTAGTACCTTTTTCTTTAATAGGAATTTCAACTCGCTTCAAAAACCTCGAAATTGAGGTCAATTGCTCTGAAAGTTCCGTGAATTTCATTGGAATATTCTTTTTGGTGGAAATTAAAAAATGGATACAGTTTTTTAGTTCCTCTAAATTTTTAGGATCTTCTTTGAATCTGAAATACAACAAAAGAATGTTTTTAATTTTAGAATATTTAAGGATATTAATAATTATTCATTGTAATTTATATATTGCAAATGAAATAAAACAAATTATTCGAAATTGTACACTAAATACTGAAATCTATTAAGAACAGCTTAATACTTATTGAATATAAAAAATTAAGGTTTAAATCAATTTTCCTTTCATGATAACGCAATATTTCTTAAATCAAAATACTAATTCTTTCTGCAATCAAATTATTAATAAATTAAATTTAAAACACAGTATAGAGTAATGAAATAAATTTTTACGAAATGTAA
The DNA here is from genome assembly GCA_021605095.1 of Caerostris extrusa. Classification (NCBI taxonomy): domain Eukaryota; kingdom Metazoa; phylum Arthropoda; class Arachnida; order Araneae; family Araneidae; genus Caerostris; species Caerostris extrusa. The sequence goes on from BPLR01006610.1 coordinate 50,560, forward strand.
ATCCAATTATTAAATATTCATACAATAGAAATGATTTAAAGTCAAATAAAAAATAATAAAATCTCATTATCATAATAGTTTAATGATTCAATATTTTTTTTCCTACCTTTAAGGACAAGTAAGATCCTTGGATGAGCTGGCTTTAAAAAATTAAAAAGCAACAAAATATTTTTTTTTTAAAAATTGAGGCATTTAAAATAAAAATATTAATTTAACTTATTTAATTCCTTTTTAACAAATTGCCTTACGAAAATGCAAGTGACTAGAATGCACATTATTTTAAAACTTTTTGCTTCTTTTTAAATTTGCAAATAGAAAACGTGTATCGTAAGATTGTTTTCCATGCAATACATTAAAAGGGTGTTTTGCATATATATATATATATATATATATATATATTATATACACACAACAAAATAATTGATGTTTAATATAAATCAATGTAAAAGAAATAATTAAAAAGCATGCATGCCGAATATTAAGAAAATGAACTACAAAAAGTAGGTAGAAACAGGTAATAAAATTAAGAATCAAATGTGTTTGTAACATCGGAATAATTACGTTTTAATTATTTATATTTTAACATGTCTTCTATAACTATGCAAAAATAACTAAATAACAAAAAAGTGCAATATGAGCATTACTTAGAAGAAGTCAGCTCAAATAAATCAAAAGCATTTTTAAGATTGGAACTAGCAATTTTGTGAAGAATGGAACCCAGTTCGTTTTTCCATTGTTCAGCACAAGAAACAGCGGAATCCTTAAGATAGTGACAGTCTACCAGGCAAAATTCAAGTGCTTTGTATCTCGGAATTAATAATACTTTTTGTCCAACATCCAAAAACCTGAAATAAATAAACCATTTAATCTGCACACAGTATAATTTTAAATACTTTTCAGAAGAATATTTACTAAATATTGGGTTGGTGCATAATTATCAGGAGTTTCTTTGACGTGTTATATTTTAATAAAAGTTACAATAGTTTCTAAATTTATGAATGAAAATATCCTTCTAGCTTTAGATTATAAAAATGCGTGTCGATAATTATACTCATACTTTTTTTTGGGTTGGGTTCCACGAATAACAAATCCCGTTTAATATGATTTCACAATGGATGATTCGACTTCTGTTCCATTAAACACACTACATTGCCTTCTTAAGTGTACGTCCTTTTATTCCTTTTGGTGAAACTCCTGGCGAAACGCAGACCTTCTTTCTTTTGAGGGTTTTGAAGAGAGGCCACGATTCAACCCCAGTGGCAAGATCCTTCAGAAACGGACTCCGCTCGTTTTGTTGTAGCAAACCTGTGAAAAGTCGGACACATTTGGCTTTAGAGTCTCTGGGGATCCATCCAGCCTATTTACATACCTTTGCAAACTTTTTGAGATGCCGAACGATGGTTGAATAGTCATATTGAAGTTGTCGGTCAGCATTCAAGCTTTCGTCCCCTTCCACGACTGCCAAAAGTGTCTGGTCGTCGAAATCCGATGATCGACCTCTTCCTGCCTTATTTTCCAAGCTAGTGTCGCCAGATTGGAAATATTCCCTGTTGATTGTGCCCTCACCGAAAATTTTGATGAGATCGAGAAATGCCTGCACTGCTTTTCATCCTTTCTCAAAGCGGTACAGCATAATATGACAAATATCAGTATGATTATAGACACGCATTTTTATAACCCAAAAGTAGAAGGATATTTTCATTCATAAATTTGTAAAATATTTTTGCAATTTTTATTAAAAATTAGCACATCAAAAGAAACGCCTGATAATTGTGCACCAACCCAATACATGATCGTAAGGAATTTTAAAACAGAACTTATGTGAATGTTATTAATTTACAACTCTTTTAAAAACTTAAAATTTTTATTTATAATTTTACAAAAATATATATGGTGTCCTTTTTCCAATGATATATTTTTAAAAGACAAACTATAGAATAAAAAATTATTGAGCTTAGGAGTGAACTTTTTCAAATTAATAAGCAACATAATCATAAGAAATAAGCTTTATAGTGTTTAATAAAATTAGTTTTCAGTGTGACACATAAGTAGTAAATATTATGGGCTTTTTAATCTAATTAAATAAGAATCAAATTATATAATCACTTTGTAGTGTGCAGGTTGGGCAACTGGATTGTAATTGGGCGTGGTTGGGTTGAGATAATTGAAGCACAGGTTGGAGAACACGCAGCTTTATTGACACACGCCCAAACACCACGCGCATACAATTAAACACAAACAATATTTAACACATTTAAAGACATACAATTAGAGATTCGTGGAAGGATACCACTTCTAAGCTGAAGAAACAATATTCAGGGGAAATGCATAATTCCTCTCCGGATGAGAGTCACCAGGCCAACTAATGCTCCGGGGTGCTCTAAATAAAATTCCTCTCGGGTGAGAGGAATGCAAATTAAACGTTTCTCAACAGAAGCGCATGTTTGCGCTGTACTGGAGTGATAGTCTTGGGGCCTACTGAACATGTTTCCTCAAAGCCACAGGGCCGCTCTTTCCAGTGCGTAGGAGGAAGCCCGGTTGCCTCTTTTAATACCTTTTATTAGTATGTAATTATATAAAAATACAATAATACTAAGATAAATAAATTAATAGTTTAAAAACTAAAAAACACGCTTTTAGAGTTAATCAATCTAAAAAGTAAAAAATAATTGTTAACATAAGAATAAAATGACTGACGAGAAAATGAATGTCACTGTCCTAAAAGAGTGGGGTGCTCGATATCAATCGTTATAATTTTTCACTAGTTTCATTCCGAAATACAGAGTTAGTTTTAAAAATGTCATTCAAAGCACCCAACGCTTTTAGAACAGTGACATTCATTTTCTCATGAATGCATGTTGTTTAGTGTTTTTAAACTATAATATTTAAATGAGGTCCCGGTACAGAGGACTGGTTCTTACAATGTTTTAATTATTAGTAAAACAAAGGCTAAAGGCGAATATGTCGAGCCAGCCAGAATTCGAACAGGGAATCTCCTACGTGGGACAGCGGCACAACGAATAACGCGCAATGTTATTCGTTGTGCCGTTGTCCCACGTAGGTTTGAATATCTGAAAGATGTCTGCAAATGTTTCTTTGCAGCTTAAATAGTGTGTATGAGGAGAAACAAATCTCAGGGGAAAACAGATGGGCCGATCAAAATGACTTTTCAAAGGCTTTGTGTTTTAATCACTAATCCTGCCGACCCTAATCATGATGAGATAATAAACTTACCAAAGTATTATATTGTTGTCGGTCCTTGATAAGTCTGCAACGTTTAAATTAAATCTGATCGCTTAAAGTATGGCAAAATCGAGCCCAAAGAGTCAGTTACAAACAAACAAACATACAGGTGAAACTAATAAAAGCGTATTAAAAAAAGTGAGAATGCGATATGAATTTACTATTAATTTAGTAGTAGATTTAAAGAAATTACCGATTTATATCTTCTTCAAAATCATCAGCATTCCATCCTCTCTCCCCATATCCAGTTAAAAAGTTCCACTTTATTGGTTTCCCAGAGGCAAGAGTAAAGATCCCAATCATATTTATAGCGTTTTTCAGCTAAATAGAGTTGATATAAACCAAAATCAATATCCTGTTTCAATTCTTGGATGATTTTCGACTTTTTAACCTTCTCTAAAAAGAACTGCAAAAAGAAGAAAAAAAGTATTTATGGAGTTTCATTTCTTAAGTACGTTTTTCTTTTTAATATAAATTATGAAAAATAAATCTCCTACATTCGGTCCATCCTTGCCTCCGGTCAAATGTTCTTCAAAAGACATGAATTCACGAAGACCTGCTTCTATCTCTTTAATGAAATTCTCAAAGCTGAGGCAAATTTCTTTGAAATTCGGAATGAAACACATCTAGATATACGGAAAAAAATATCAAAAAGTAACATACCCAACTAAAAATAATAATTATTCTATTCAATAGCAATTTAGCTATTATACTATTCAATAGCAAATAGAAATTTATTCTATTCAACTATAATATCATAAAATCGGTTAATACAGAATAAAAAATTGTAAATAAAGTACACTCCTGTCCATAAATTAAGGATAATTCAGAGTCTCACAGAAATTGAACTCTAAAATAAAAATTTCACTCTGTAGAATTATCACATACATCTTGAAGAAGAATATGCAAATTACAGGAAACCACCAGATGGCGCGGTTAGTACGTCACGATGACGAGAGTGTAAGAGAGGGGTATAAAGGAATGGTGGCAAAGAAGTAAAATTGTTCACAAGCGCTTTAAAAAGCCTTTCAGTGCAATAACCGCATAGTTATGGCACAAAAGAAGCATTTGGAGAATTTTTTACGTGGTAGAATTATCGGACGACTGGAACGTGGACGTACCAGCTGGAAGTATTCGAGGAACTTGGAATCGCCCAGACTGTCATCTCCAGGCTTTGGCAACGATTCCAAGAGGATGGTAATGTGAGTAGATGTTACAGCACAGGTCGCTCCCGAGTTACAACGCCGAATGAGGACCGGTTTTTAGCAGTTACTGCCAAAAGAAACACACGGGGCACAGCATCAAACCTGTCTCGTCAGCTCTCTTCAGCTACCGGTACGACAGTTTCAAGACAGACCGTGAACAGACGCTTAGGGCACATTGGTCTATATGCTCGTAGGCCTGTCAGATGTGTTCCACTTAGGTTTAGTTTGCAGTCTGATTCTCGCCGGACTTTCATATGGAGAGCGCCAGGTACCCGTTACCACCAAGAGAACACCATTGAACGACACCGTTACGGTGGTGCAGGATGGCTCGTTTGGGGGAGGAATTATTCTTGGTTCCAGAACTGACCTGCATGTTCAGAGTGTAACGATGACAGGCCACATCTATCGGGATGTCATTCTTGAACAACATGCACGTTTGTTTCGGATAGCCATGGGTGCTGAATTTCTGCTTATGGATGACAACGCCCGTCCTCACCGTGCAAATATTGTAGATGAATGCCTTCAATTGGAGGATATCACCTGTATGGATTGGCCAGCATACTCACCGGACTTGAATCCAATAGAGCATGTGTGGGATATGCTTGGGCGACGAATTGCTGCCCGTCAACCCCACCCACCTGTCCACCGGGACTTCGGAGGGCATTGCTTGATGAGTGGTGTAATATTCCCCAAGATCAGATTGATAATTTGATACTCAGCATGCCTAGGCGTTGTAAGGCCTGTATTGCATCGTCCGGGAGACATACTCCATACTAACCATGTTATACTGTTTTTTGTAAGTACGTTATTTTTTAAATTTGTTGCAGGGAGTAAAAATCGCAATTTTTATTAATTATGTCAAACATATAGCATCTTTTTTTTTGCTCTTTACCTTTTGTTTAATAAATAGACTTTACAAATAAGTCAAATTTGTTTTGCTTCTGTCTCTTTCTTTGGCTGAACTTCATTATCATTAATTTATGGACATGAGTGTATATCATTAATAATAAAATTTGAATAATAGTGATAAATTGAAACAACAAGGTTGAAAAACATAAAAATATTTTCCATGTCAATAATTTGACGTTATAAATAAAAATTAAATAAAATATCAAGGCGTGTGGTATATGTCTTAAAATAAAATTTTTTTTTATTAGTAAATTGTTAGTACATTTCATTTCCTTTATTTTCATTTAATTTAATATACATTCAAATATTTCAATTTATATCTGAAAACCATTGAAAATGTAGATTAGTAAAACTTTAAGAAATGAACATAAACTTTTATTGACCATGAAATAATACAAATTTCTCTAACGTAGTTAATACCATTTTAAAAAATGATTATTTCAAATAGACAATAATGAAAAATACCGAAAATCAATTCATCACTTTCCAATTTCTGATTCAATAATTAAAAAGAATGATTCGCAGAATGTCTGCTATATGAAATAAATGAAAAGGAGCACGAAAAAAAAAATTACATGAAAATAAGTAATGAAATTACAAACTTTTTACTCTTCTCATATATTTTTTAGATATAATTAATGAATAAGTAGAAAACTATAAATGATAAAGGTAACTATGAATTAAGTTAATACCTGATGGTTTTGTAAACTCAAAGACAACTTCAGAATCAAACGAATTTTATTCTCTCTATTTGCACCAATTAAGGTAGCGATTAACTTCAACGATGTTATAAAACATTCAATCAGAGCAGAAGAGACTGAATTCAAAAACATCCGAGAAAAAATGCAACAGGAATTTGATCTATCTAGTAAGTATATAAAAAGAAATCATTCTTATAAGATCATATTTTATTTATTATAAATTATGCTTTCCAAATTTGATTATTGTTCTTTTAATTAAAATTTAGAATTGATTCTGTTAAATAGTTAATTAAAGATATTTTAGGAAAATTTACATAAAAAATACAAAAGTTCATGCACAATTTCATTATAAAAACAAAAAAAAAAAAATCATTATAAAATTTTATTAAATATACATCTCACATTTATGGATACATCTTACTTGATGCAGCCTACTGAATTGTCTGTATTGCAAATTAATTTAAATCATTTTACGGTTCTGTATATAATCGCATTGAAAATTTATAATAGAAAATTACGACATTTATTATAAATTTAACATTGAAATACAAATAACTGCTTATTTGATAGTTTTTAAAATATAATTGATATATAATCATAATCTATATAGAGGTAAATCTGTCGTATTTTTTATATAAAGTTATCTATTAATTAGTTATTTATTTCGTTTTATTATTTCGAGAAATTTTGAAACTACTCACTTATCACATTTTAACAAAATAATTTTTTTTGTTTAAAAGCCCATTTCAACAAAGTTTAATACATTTCAAATTTTTTTCAGAATTTAAATGCAGTTTAGTTTTTATATGCTTTTATCAATATAAGGCAAAAATTAAATAATTATTAATTATTATTATAATTTCTTTTAACAAGTGAAAAAATATTTTGGATACCTCATTTTTTTCTTTTTTAAAAATGTTGCAAATTAGATTTGCTTCGTAAATTTGAGCTTTCACTAATTCAGCGATTTCTCGAAATCTTTCTTCTCTGAATGACACCTGTAAATTAAAAAAGAAAATGGTTTTAATTATTATTTTAAACAAAATTTAAATGGGCATATTTTCTGTAAAATAAAGAGTAACAAATAATCAGCTAATCGGTAATTATTAAAAACTTCAATTAATTTTTTCATTTAACTTTAAAAATTGTGTTAAATTTATAATTATAATGTTACATTATGATAATTTTTTCAGTAATATGAACTAGAATTTGAGTATATTAGAAATATATTTAACACCACAATGCTATGAATGCTAATAAATTTCACAATTGGATTCTGTTTGACCACCATTGTAAACTTATAAAACAGTTATAAAACAAATTTTAAATTACAATTTCTAAGGCAGAATAATGCATTAGAACGCCACATTGAATTTTCTCAACATTTGAAACAAAACTGAATCCAGTTTCTCTTAAAACTAAGCATTTTCCCTAAAAAAATAAATATTTTCATTCTCAACCCCAAAATCGAAAGGATCTTTTAATTGCCAAAGCAAAGTAAGACATATATACAATAACCAACAATTGTTTTTTTCAGCTGTCAAAATGTTAATATTAATTTTTAACAGAGATTAGATATTTATATGGATGAAAATAAAAAAAAAAGTTTAGGATCCGGTGGTGTAATCTAACAACAAGGGAGGAAATGTAAACAATCATCAGATGTGACCACGTGGAGTATAAATGAATTAGAATATGTAAGAACTAAACCTTTGCCAACACAGGGAATGCACTATTGTTAATCCCGCACTTTCTAAAGCAATTGTTGGTTATTTCATTACTTGAATAACAAAACTTGCATGACTCTGCACTTTAAAAAGTTTTGTTTGATCAGATTTTTAATACGCTTTTATTAGTTTTTCACCTGTATGTCTGTATGTATGTTTGTATGTATGTAACTGACTCTTTGGGCTCGGTTTTTGCCTACTTTTAAGTGATCCGATTTAATTTAAGCGTTGTAGACTTATCAGGACCGACGATAATAAAATATTTTTATAAATTTATTATCTCATCATGATTAGGATCGCCAGGAATAGTGATTAAACACACAGCCTTTGAAAAGTCATCTTGATCGGCGTATCAATTTTTCCTCTGGAGATATGTTTCTCCTCATATACACCATTTAAGCTGCAAGAAACATTTACAGGCATCTTTCAGAAAGAAAACAGTTGATTCTTTTTTAACACGCTTTTATATTAGTTTCACCTGTATGTTTGTTTATTTGTTTGTAACTGACTCTTTGGGCTCGATTTTTGCCCTACTTTAAGCGATCCGATTTAATTTAAACGTTTGTAGACATCAAGGACCGATGACACTAAAATATTTTGATAAGTTTATTATCTCATTATGATTAGGATCGCCAGGATTAGTGATTTTATTTTTAACTTTTGAAGAGCAATTTAACCCATGTAGAATGAAAGTACCTAAGACATTCAAACCTACGTGGGACAGTGGCACAACGGATAACGCGCCTGACTACGGATCAGGAGATTCCCTATTCGAATCCTGGCTGGCTCGACATATTTGCATTTAGCCTTTTGTTTTACTCACAATTACATTATTGCAAGAACTATAGTTCCACCTCCGTACCGGGACTCATTTAAATATTATAGTTTAAAACACTAAAAACATGCTTTTAGAGTTAATCAAACTAAAAGTAAAAAATAAATTAATAGTTTAAAAAAACTAAAAAACACGCTTTTAGAGTTAATCAAACTAAAAAGTAAAAAATAATTATTAACATAAGAATAAAATGACTGACGAGAAAATGAATGTCACTGTTCTAAAAGCATGGGGTGCTTTGTATGACATTTTAAAACTAGCTCTGCATTTCGGAATGAAACTAGTGAAAATTATAGCGATTGATTTCGAGCCTTGTTTGATATCGATTATACCTTTTATTTTTTTTTATTTATTTTTTTATTTATTTTTTTTTTAGTGTGATATTTACAGTTACTCTTAACATTTTTGAGAATGGGGTAATCATAAGCATAATTTGCCTTCTGATTTTATACTATTCTGGTTTATGCAGGGTTGCACAATGTTATGCAGTTATCATAGAGATGATGTAAATAGAAATAAAACATAAAGAGAAACTGAAAAGGTTTATAATATTTTTAAAATCGATAATATATGATAGAATTAAAGAAAGAACAGTAAAAAATGAGAATAAATGCTGGTTGGTCGACTAAATTGCCTAAGGTGGTAAAAAAAATATGTTCTAGTAAAGTGCCTTAATACAAGATTATAAATGGGGTTTCTTTGTGATAAGTAAGAATTAAAAATGCTTGCTCAAAGAATTCTTGATGATAAATGAGCTTCAGACAAAACAGCCTGCTAAGAGATCACTTAAGGCTCATTCCCCACCGAGGCGAGAAGCGCTGAAGATTCCCGCGGCAGGCGAGCAAATTTTTTCGACCCCTTCACATCGAAACGTCGAAAATAGCATTTCGCCTAGTGAAATTCCGCTTCGAGTTGAAAGTTGGTCCACTCGAAGCGGTGCATTTCAAACCGGTTTCAGGTGAACGTGGGAGGCTAGTGATTGGTCAACTTTTCACGCTTAAAGCCTCACGCCTCGGTGGTATCCTGCCTTTATACCTAGAGTTTATAAAAGGATGTCAATCAATTACTTTTTTAAAAATAATTCAAAGGACTTGCAGAAATCACAAAGTTATCCCAGGAACCCATTTGTCGTTTACAGATTTTATGACACAGTAAAAAAGCTGTCCTCGGAACAGACCATTGATAAAGATTATGCATGCTTGATGTACAACGCAGACGAAACTGGCTCAACCCATGGAAACTCCGAAATGATTCTTCTATGTTGAGAGCAGTTGAGCAAAAACTGGATACTGTTTACAGTTCCCTTTCATCACAGGAGTGTTTGTAAAGTAAAATTGAATGTCGATTAACATTGTAAGATTGTCTTTGAAACTGATTAATTGCAAAAACAGAGCCTAACAAGCAATAAAATAAATGTCATTCCGATATTAATTCATTATACCTATTTATAAGCCTACCTGCATTTGAAGAAAATCTTCAAATTCAAGGGGTGCATTGATACGTGAATAGAACAAGCTTTTTCTCCAATACTTTTACACTGCTTCTCTATTTTAATTTTTATTGGTCTCATACTGAAAAAATATTTCCTTAGCCTAGAAGTAGAACAGAAATAAATTAAAAAAATAAGTTAATTTTACTGTTCAAAATTCAATCTATAATTACTCTTATTTACTTTAACGTAATTCAACTTTTTAAAAACACTATATTAAGCAATTGATATTATTTTGTATAGTATCAAGCATTTTTTTTATATTTATTTTAATACAGAACGTATATTAAATTAAAGATATAGGTAAAAATTATCAAAACTGATCATGAACAAGTATAAAAACAAATTACACATTTTAGACAAAAGAATTCTTTACTTAGTATGAACATACCCATTTAGTTTGATCAAAAAGTAGTGTTAATTGGGGTTTTATAACGGATGGAGGTACAGCCCAGTATAAATTGGAAAGTACAGGTTTTACTGCTTCTTCTATTGATGCAATTATATCCGTAAAAATTTCATTCTTTTCAGTTAAAAGACTTTCCACAATTCTAAAAAATTAAGATAATTTTAATTATGAATACTAACTCATATATAAAACTGAAATTCTAAATAACTTTTATAAAATTTTGTAAAAATATTCTAATGGATTTTTTTAATTGATGCATAATTATTATTAATTAATATACAGGGTGGTTATAATTAAAGTGTCCTATTCAGACCCCTCCATAACACCTCTCTACCCAACAGTTTTTGACGAAACTTGGCATATATGGTATATGGAGCATGGGAAAAAAGAAATTGCTGCATATGGGGTGCCTCACTCCATAATGTCCTGCACCAGCAACCATTGCATTCTGATTGCGTGACTGTATAGTGGGAATTTACTGCTGATTTTTCCTCGGACCCATTTTTCTTTGAAACTTCCACTCCTCAAGGTCCTAAAACCTGCTCTGTCACGACTGCACGTTACAGTGAACTTCTTCAACAGGCCATTCCTGCTTCACAGGAACGACAATGTTTGCAGACCACTGTCTTCATGAAGGATGGATTCACTCCTCACATTGGTGCCAAGTCAAAAGAACTGATTTGGGCTAACTTTGGCGAAAATCGTGCAATGTTCAGAGCCTTTCCGGATACCTGGCCTCCTCGTTCACTCCACTTAAATCCCTGTGATTTCTGATTGTGGGGCCAACTTCGGGCTAACTTTTGGCGAGAATCGTGTAATATTCAGAGCTTTTTCGGATACCTGGCCTCCTCGTTCACTCCCACTTAAATCCCTGTGATTTCTGATTGTGGGGATTCTAAAAGATCGTGTTTATGGAGGGAGAATTAGGACTTTACCTGAGTTGAAATCCAGCATCACACGCCATGTTGCTGAAATCCCTCGAGAGTCTCTTCGCTCTATCATCGAGCACGCTATAATGAACTTTCAATACGTGATTGATGTGAATGGAGCACATGTTGAGGTTCTGACAAATTTTTTTTTTTTGTCCTTCTTTAGATACCATAATTCAGAAGTGTCCAAATTTGAACTATTTTTTTTTTTTATTGCAGAAATCTTTTCGCCGCGGTCCTTATACTGTATATACCAGGTTTCATCAAAATCCGTTGGATAGAAAGGGTTCTAAAAGGGTCTGAATAGGGTCACTTTAATTATAATTACCCTGTACTTATATGAACATCAGATGAAAAAAAAGCATGCTAAAATCGAAAATATTGATTTCTGCTTATTAAAACCCACAACCACAGGATTTCAAACAAATAAATGGCCTTTCAATTTTTTACAAGAAAAGCAGTGATTGTAAAATATATCAAAAATAATGAAATTCATAATGAGTTAAAAATTAATAAATTAATTTAAAATATTAATATATATATATTAGTGTGGTCCTTAAAAATCAACGTTTGAAATTTTAGTCGGACACCGATACTGTTTATAGCCTTTTTCCATAAAAATATTGGATTTTAGTTATAAGATTTAACTGTAAATGATGAAGCAGAACGTGGGGTAAAGAATGCAACTAACTTCATACAAAGAAGAACAAAAAAGCTATACGTTGTTGATAGCACAGAGATTTAAAAAGGCAAATATTTGGCCTTTATAAAATCTACTTCGATGTCATAAAAAAAGTATAAACAACAAACTGTAACTCATTTTTAGCTTCATCAGTTTGTTTGGTGTGTAACAAATCGGAATTCGTTTAAATTGTAAAGAAATATTTAAGTAATAAAGTTCTTTTAAAGCAAGTTAATTCAATTCTAATTTTTTCTAAATTCAAAATTTTTAGTCGTTCTAACGACTCTAAAATTACTCAAAAATCTGAAAAGCTTGTAGTAATTCTTATATATACATTATATAAAATTTCTAAACCTCAGCGATTATGATATATGTATATTTGTTTATTTAAGTGATTAAATTTTTTTACAATTATTTTCTTTTCTCTCTTTTTAAATAAGTTATATTTGAGAAAAAAAAGTTACTTTTGCATATACTTCCTTATTTTTACAGGTTAGTGACTTCGCTCAGTTGTTCTACAGTCATTTGGTTTATTCTATTATTGTTCTATTTGTTATTGGTTCTGGGTTTATTCATCTGATAGTTTATTGTTTTAATTTCTATCCAACATTATTTTGAAAAGAAATAGACAGGAAACAATTTCATATCTCTTCTTACATATTTTTAAGGAGATAAATATTGTTTTAATAACATAAGTGTTCATTTATAAAAAAGCAAATTATAAAATAGAAGAATATGTATAATACTTTTAAAGTTATAATTTCATTATAACTTTAAAAAATCATAAATTGCGTGTATAATATTAGAAAAAGGAGAAAAAAGATTTTCGCGACAACGATATATTCTTACCTGTTATAATTTGTAACACTTTCAAGGCTTTCAGAATTCGTTTGTAGTAAACCTCATTTTCATGCAAATGTAAAACTTGCTGAGGAATTTCTACTCCTGCTTTATACCAATAAAAATAATTCGAGGATCAGATTGAAAGTATCGCTGCAAAACACAAAGAGTGCATTTAAAAACCATTTAAGAAAATTATTATCAAAATAAATTTACATAATTATTTTTAAAAATTTAACTGTTTACTTTCTTATAATGGGGTATACTTACAGTAATCCTTGGAAGTAAAAAAGAAAACGATTTTTTATAATCGACGGTTGATTAACGCCTATTGACTGGTTTATTTATTTTATTTTAGGATGTACGTACTGTTAATGAGATTATATTTTTGTATCTATGCTTGAAATCATATACGAGCATAATATTTTCAAAAACCTTTTTTTTTAATACTAAATTGTTATAGTTTACATTAACGATAGATAATATTCAATCGGAATATCCCTTCTAAATAATGCAAGAAAGATACAATAATAATATAAAAGCTTCTTTTGAGAAAGCAAAAACTATATTTCAAAGATGTAAAAAAATATTGCATTAAAACTAATTATATGATCTGGAAAGAAACAAATGAGAAAAAAATTCTGGCAACTTGTGATCTTTATTGTTAAAGAGATAAAAATCTCCGATTAATTTCACAATCAGTAACTAATTATGTTTGCCATTATCAAAAATTTCTGCTTTAAAACCCTGAATTATACTTTAACAAACCCTAAATTTAGGAATTTATAGACCATTGTATAAAATTACACTTTTATTTTTATTTATTTATTATTACATTTTTTTATTTTTTTGAGAAAAATCTGTAGAAAAGGGCCTTTCTAAAAATATTTCGTCTAAGAATACTTTACTTTTACACTGATTGACTGATGAATTTAAATCAAGATCTTCCTCTCTCACAATTATAAAAAATTATAAGTCGCCAGACTTTAATTTGTTCCATTCGGATAATTCGAATTTTCAAATTTTCGAGATTTATTTTTAATTTTAGTCTTGCATTCTCAATTAGAGCCTTTTTGTTTAACCTAATTTTTTACTTGTTGGAATATGTCCGTTATGGATACCTACAAGTAACTCCGTTATATACTTTTTTTTGTATTAATTCCATTTCCTTGCTTCTAAAAGATATAAAGATTTTCGCCATCTTTAATATGTAATATGTTACTCTTAAATCGAGTCGATCAAAAACCTTCCTAAAGTCGATTTCAAAATTGGATGTTTACAAGCATAAAAGAAATCAATTATAGAATTGAAACTATCCGTTGATTACTTGCCAGTGACCATTATACTATATCGTTTTCTTTTTATCTTCAAAAATATGCTGCTGAAACTTATAAACAAGATATTATGATACTTATAAACGGTAATAAATTGAATTTAAATAATTTGTAGAGTCATTTTAAAGAAATATTTTCAATTTTTTTTTCACTCTCAAATGCAATCTTGCGTTCAGCTTATCTCCACGTAATGTATCCACTGTATAATTCTTTTGTTTATATAATGTTGTTTTAATCTGTCATATAATTTTTCAAATGATTATATGCTATTATTGTTTTTAATTATTATTATGTGATCAAAAAGTTCTTAAAATTTGAAAAATATTATACCAGTTTAAAAAGAAAAAATTACAGAAAATTTCGGTATTTGTTACTTGGTCCATTACTATTTTCTCTCCACTCACAAACATCTGAGTTATAACGATAATCTATACTCATTCACAAATCTACTGATCTAGTTTATTGATCTACCATTTGCATTTCATTCTTCATAACATTCTTTAAAAATCTGTCTATTCCTTTCTCATATTAAATTTCTCAATTGTTATCTTTAAAAAAATATTCTTACATACCAGTTTCTGAGAAACTCATTTTTATAGATACTTTTTAAACGAATGAGCATTATGAGCAGAAAATTGGGATAATTTAAGCTAATTATTGTGTTTTAAAAATCATGGTATTTATTAATTATTACTAAACAGAACTAAGCTGTCAAACAAGTAGAATTTCGTATAAACAAAATAAATACATAAAAAATTTAACAAAATCCGTTTTAAAAAATAAAAAAATTTCAGTATTGAATGAGAAAATTAATAAGAACTTACTTGCAAATGTTCAATAATAAAATATTTTTTATTGAAGAAATTATGTTTAAAAAGTAAAGTTATATTATAATTCAAAAGATATCTATAAGGAACAAGAAACAAAAACAAAAAAATTATATAAAATACCTGCTTAAATTCAACTGAAGAAAGGCTGTGCCTTCCTTTTTTGATGTAAATAGGTTGTTTCAGCCAATAATATGGATCCTAGTTTATAACAGATTTTAATTAGTTAATAATTTACATAAATATGTTCCTAATCAAAAACTTTGAAATTCAAAACATGAAAAGAACATTTTTATTTCACTAGTAAATGAGTACCTACCCCCTAGGTACTCTTTTAACATTGAAATTGCAGTTCTTTTATTTTGACATTAAAAGGACTGTCAGTTTCCTTACTTCAGAATAGGACAAATAATTATAATATATAATTTTTATTTATTAGGTTTTCCTTTCAGTTACGAATAATTTTTTGAGTTGCCTGGATGTGGCTGCTGGCAGTTAGCACATCTTGGATCAATTTACAATCTGTATCTAAGTGATCAGGAAAAACAGGCAACAGACAGTTAGAACAGGCAAATTTTTCAACGGCAAGCCTTCTTAGTGTTAACTCATGGGTTTAGGAATGTAACATCTAACAGAAAAATTTTAGAACCAACTTTTTAATCGTTTTAGAAATAACCGAACCACAAAATTTCATAATGGTATGTTTAGGTGGAATGATTGCATCTCCTTTTTTTTTGTTATACGTTTCATTGTACACTCCGGGCCTGAATGGCCGAGTGGCTAGCGCTCTGGCGCTAAGTACCCAGGTTTCGGGTTCGAGTCCCGGCGGTGCCATGGTTGCTTGTAGTGGTTCGGAATCCACTTTAAAAAGTAGGTCCCGGTCTAATAGGATCGTAGAGCGTTGCGAGGGGGCATTGTTGCTCCGCGTCCGTGGCTTATCTTCAAGTTACACGCCCCCTGGGTAATGCAAAGTGGTACGTCTGTGCAGCACTTGCCTTAAGGCATCAAGACCAAGCTGTCTGTGTTTGCCAGCTGCATTAGAAAGAAAAAAAAAACCATTGTACACTCCTTTGCTCGGTCAATTCTTATTCTGTTTCATTATTCTTCAGATTATAGATAGAAATAACAGTAGTATAAGTTCATAAAAAAAATTATAATAGTTATAAACCACCACCACCATTTTTAAAACACAAGTAGTTTACATAATCACACACATATAATTACATATACAAAGCACAAAATACATATCATTTAATTATATAATTATAAAAACCAAACAAATTTTTAAATAAAAACAAATGTTAAGAATCATAATATTACTTTTGGAATTGTTTTAGTCCATTGGAGAAATAAAGTATGTATTTTCTCGTTTTGTATCATCAATATTCCGTTATAATTAACGGCAAAGTCAATATCACATTCCCTTGGCCATATTTTGCTTGCTTCTTGTAATTTCTATAAAAAAAAATTTAAAAAAAAAAAACAATATTTATGTATTACATAGCAAGATAAATAATCTTTACATATCTTATTTATCTTAAGGAATGAGAGCAGCTTCAATACATAATGCACATACGTATACTCTATAATTAAATTGCAATGAAGTCAAAAATACTAAATAAAATTTATGGATGTGTAGATCTATGGTTAAAATTAAATTGAATAAAGCAATATAGAAGAAGTAGATGTGATTTTACACTTAAATTCAGAAATCTGTCTATATACCGTAGTCTTTGGATTTTTGCTGATACAAAGAAAAAAAATGTGGCTGAACGTGGAGTGAAACAAAGATCTACCTTCTTGTAATGCACTCTGGGCAATGTCTAGTACTGCAAAATGATTTACAAACTCGGCCTTCAGTCTGCCTCTCAGTGTGAGTTTCTTAGGAAGTACTGCAAAGGAATTCAGATGGCTTGTCTCAAAACAATAGAGAGGAGTTATCAAATACTGTTAAGCATTTTTATATTAACGTATTTACTATTATGGAGGTAAATTTGTTTTATGGATTAACAGATGTTAACTTATCATTCCATTAAGACGATAATTAAAAGGCTCTTAGATGATTCTTCTTTGAGGATGCTGTCGTTAGAAATGGTTACAAGCCCTGGTACTATCCTATTTATGATATCCCTGAATGGCCTAGAGAAAAATAGGTGGCATTGCTACGGCTTTTCTCCGGTCACGATTGTCTCCTGCAAGCACCTTCACAGAATTAAACAGGCTCCTGACCCTCTCTGTCTCCTGTGAGATACCAGGAAGAAATGGATATGCCCTCATCTTGCTTCCTGTTCTGCACTGCCCTCCTGTTTCTTTATTTAAACCTTATTGGATTGTCAGACTTATGTGGATGGATTAACTGATGTCATTTGTTTCTATCTTGTGCTTTGTAATTTTTTTATATATGTTGTCCTTGGAAATAAAAAGCTTGCAATTGGAAATAAAAAACAAAGCGGTAGTAGAAGTTTAACTTACGAACCACGCATAATACACCTCTAAGATATACTGCTATCTTAGAGGTGTATTATGCGTGGATATTTGCTCCTGCTTCATTAAATTCTGTTTTTGTATTTGTGATAATGACTTTGTATATCATTTTCAAATTAAGACCATTTTTGGTGTCAAAATGGTGATAATATATATGTGTAAGATAAAAAGTAGAAATGATAAAAACAAGAGAAAGTATTCTACTACCCTACTATAACACAGCTATCCGGAATCAACTATTATACCCTCGTTACAGGCTAACCACGTTATTTTGAAAGTAAAGTGACAACAGACAGGAAAAAAAATAATGCCTATTGAGTTAGCATTGCAACACAATCAAAAAAATAATACCGAATATCAAATATAAAATAAAGTATAGAAAAATAAAAGATTGTATTGATCTTTGTACTTAGCATTTTGCAGAGTAATTCCGTTTTTATATTGTGTTCTTGGGACGATAAACTATGGTAATTGTGCAATCTTTAAAGTAATTTTTGTAGTCTAATTGAAAATACAGCATTGTAGTAATGATTTTAATTTAAAATTCCGTAAAGTAATATACAGTACACAAATTCAACAATCAAATTTTCACTTATATTTTCCGGGGAAAATGCACATATTGTTGTTCACAGCTATATTTTAAATTACATTATAGCGGGATTCGATTGTCGATAGGACATTATAGCGGGATTCGATCGACACATTTTATAGAAATTTAGAAAGTAAGGTCAAAAAAAAAGGTTTCATTTGATAATGCTAGATACAATTTCAGTCATATAAAAATTTAAAGAAACATTCAAATTTTATACTATACAATTCTGAATTGAAATATTTTTTAATAAAAAATCCGACAACTTTTAATTTTTATTCTTGAGAGGCATATAAAATTTTTATTATTTATTAATATAAATTTTCAGAAAGCATTTTTAATTGTATATTAAATGGTACACAAAATTTTTTGTTATTCACATATCCCACGCTCTTCTTTTGGCTCCATGTCGCAAAATTACAGTTATATTTCTTCAGTCACAGTTCTTACAAGTTCTGTATTTCTAAATGTCAGTTTTTTTCCCATTTAAATTCCAACAGCAATTGTGCATAGGTGACCAGTTCGGCCCAGGGTAATATGCATAGCTAGCGTACAGAAGAGTTCAATTCAGAATGCACTAGGGGCGTCAACAGAAATTTATACATTCAGAACATTCTGCGGCAATTGTGACAGCGTATTCAAAGATTTCGTGTGATCCCAGTTTAGGTCCTGGTTAGAACAGCCCCACGGTAGCCCATGCATGTCGCAAAAGGCGACTAAAAGGGGTACCCAATCACCAGGGGTATAACAGGGTGGGGTAAAATCAGACTCCTCCTCCACAAGTCAAGGACAAAAAGAATCTGCATATTTTATTCTTTATCATGACCATGGATTCATGGACTTGGTCTAGATACTGCTGTCGACCAAGTGGGGTGAGAAATAACAACAACAAGATTTCATGTTGACAATTAGGCTGCCGGTGGAAGTTTTCAGGATTTTCTCCCATACGACATGCTGTTCGATTATGCATAAGGCACAAAAAATGCAGAAAACAGAAAAGAAAAAAAAATCTTCGAAGAAACAGTCTTTTCATTTTTCCCGTGAAAAAAAAAAGCGGTCTATAATCTGTAACGAGATTCCATTTCAAAAGTATTTTAGATTTCAATTTTTTTAACGTATGGTAAGTGTTGCAACTGGTAATTATCCTGTTGTGTGTGGGTAAGGGGTATTTCCTTTATTTTTGTATGAATCCAGGAATGGTAGATAACCCCTCCCGGTCACACGGTCAGGTCCAAAAGAACCGGTCGGTTTTGGTGGGACCCTTTTTGGAGTTTTGCGGGCAAAAAGGAAGACCCGTTGAAAGCAGAGCGAACGATCTGCGACAGTGCGTGAGCCTGGTACACAATTTTTGCTGCGAGAATGGTTACTTGGATAATTTATAACATGGATCTATGTCCATCTTTGAATTTGCGGGGAGCATTCTTTTTGTTAAAAGGTTTTGATGCTACTGGTAAATCACTGCCTACCCACTCATGGGAATATTTCATTTGAGGTATGCGTAATATTATGATTGCTTCTCTATAAACATTTTTATTTATTCTGTTTCAAGTGCCAATGTAAAAATCCTAAATTTGATTGTAATTGTATATATTAGTATTCATTAAAAGTAAAGGAAAATAGTTGTTTGTTTCAGTATTCATTTTCGTATTTTTATTAATTGTTTTTATATTAATGTTAAATTATTTGTCCGTCCTACGAGTATACGTAGACTAACGGCCTCATTTCTATGTCGGTTTTAACAGTAAGTAAATTAAAGTCGATAATAACTTTACATGATTTTAACTTCTTCCGTCCGAACACGGATTTGTGTAATATTCCGCATAATTCGAAGTACGGGCAATACCGTTTTTATAAAATAAAACTTACTTCATAAATTTTTTAAGTCTTTGTGGCAAAATTGAAGCACAATACGCTTGTCCACCAAAATGAGGCAATAATGGATTGTCAGAAGACTTTAAATCAGCAAGCTTTTCTTTCACGAAATTCAGTTCATTCAAAAAAATAGTATACATGGTCTTCACACACCTTCGTAAATCTCTTTTTACAACCTAAAAAAAAAAATTTCAAATTGATAAGTTATATTGGTTGAAACAATAATTTTTAAATAATTGAAATGATTGCAAATCAGCTTTTTAAATCTTATTTGTTTTTATTTCCACTAGCAAAAGGAAAAAAATTACAGAATATGCAAAAATTCGAAATTTTCAATAATATTTTAATACCATATGATGGAAAAATCGATAAATTTATTTTTTGACAAAGCACATACTTTTATTACAGGAAAACATCTAGTTCAATTCATTTTCTACAAATAATACCACATACTCAACTGGCAGCATTAATTTTAATTCCATTAATGCGTATCAAAAAAGACAACAATTTTTTCCTTCTTGTCGTTCTCATTAGAGATAAGAAATTTTATCATTAAACAATGTTGCACAGCTTCGTTTAACACTGCGTTGTAGATTAATTTAGGAAAAATATTCAATACGAGAAATAAACTAATTAAAATAACGATTCAAAATTAAGTGATGTAACCGTGCTTCCACCTACATTGCTAGAGCGCCCCCTGTTGCGTTCGAGAGAAATCGTCAATCTGCCTCGACACTCTCACCCGAGCGGAAGTACAGTGCATCTTGAGCTCCCGCTGATAAATGTCTAGTTTATAGTCTCTTATCCCGAGAGGAAATATATTTAGAGTAACTCTATGCATCAGTTGGCCTACAAACTCTCACTCACAGAGGAAGTATATTTCTAAAACCTTGCGCGTATTCGAGTTTCGGATTTTCGGCTTAAAAATGGAGTCCTTCCACGAATGTATAATTATCTGTCTTTAAATGTGTTAAATACAGTATGTATTTAATTGTATGTATGTGATATTCGTTCGTGTGTCAATAAAGTTGTGAGTTCTCTAACCTGTGCCTGAAGTATCTCAACCCAACCACACCCAGTTACAATCTGGTTGTCCTATCTGCATACTATAGCGAAGAAATTTCTAGAAATTGGTGTCGTACAAGCGAACAAGGACAAGTGGGAAATTTGCAAGCTTAAAGTTTAAGAATCGCTTGCAAAAGAATTTTAATGAACGCGTAGTCAATCAAATCTCCCAGAAAATCATTAAAAAAATTATCTAGCCAAGGTTAGAATTCCGGGGACGAAGATGTAATGCATTGAATGAAGCTGAAATTTTATACAATATGAAAGAAACTCATAACAAAAAAGAAGTTACTCTACTATTGTTGATACCAAAAAGGTTCGCCGTGTTAATTTATGTGAACAAAAGAAAACTCACACTTAAGAGTGTAATTATTGTAGTTTCATTTATAGAACGGTAATTGAACTATAGTCCCCATTACATGTATGGACTTTCAATAACTAAAAAATTAGGAAAATTAGGATTATATTGATTTTGGAATACATTGCATAAATTATTCGTCAAACAATTAAAATACTAATTCATTATGCATAAGCTCAAATTTTAAACTTAAATAAAACGCACTTTTAAATAATGATGATATTATACAAATATAAATAAACATAATATCAAATTTTTACCTGTTTTTAAAGTGTTTTTCGAACATTTTCAGCAACTCAATACCGTCTTCTATAGTATCGATATTTTCAAAAGAATTTACCATCAATTTAGAGATATTGACTTCAAGTTCATCAATTTGCTTTCTAAACCTGCAAGGTATATTTGAAATATATCACTATTTAATATAAAATGTTAATAAACAAGTAATATAAAAAAAAAAATTTAAAGTCAATTCCTTCTTTTTTCTCACTATATTGCAGAAAGTCCTTTATAAATAATTTTCATTCATTTTTCAAGTGTATCTGGCGTCATCTATTGGTAGATATATGCAACTTAAATCTAAAAAAATCTGAAATTGATTAAATAAATTTAATTACTAAATTAATATTTTAAAAAACTCTATTAACATCAAGTGTCCTCCACTACAAGTTCAAAAAAATGTATCTGAACTTGAGTGGATGAATAAAAGTATTTTATTAACGATTGGAAATTTGAGCAAGATATATATAGGGAGAGTGTGAGCTAATAGAAGGAATTAAAAAAAAAAAAAAAAGGACAACAATCTCGAATTACAGCAAAAATAATAAAAGCAAAAGTAATAAAAGCAAATACATACGATAAAAATAATAAAAGCAAATATATTAGTCTACATTTCAAATTTGATTAAAAACTTTTTAATCATTTAAAATTAAAAAATATAGAATACATTAACAAGAATGCTCAAACACGATCGTTTCAAATTTCAACGTAAAAAATTAAGAATAATAATATCCAGAAAAATAAGCTAAATTAAAATCAGACGATTTTTTATATTATTGCCAATTTGCAGTTACATTATTTTAAAAATTGAACAATATATATTAAATGGATAATAAAATAAAAATAATTAGTAATTAAATGAATAAATTAAAAATCAGACGATTTTTTATATTATTTCAATTTGTAGTTACATTATTTTAAAAATTGAATAATATATATTAAAGGAATAATAAAAATATTTGATAATAAAATAATAATAATTAATAATTAAATGAATAAAAATAATTAATAATTAAACGAATAAAATAATTAATAATCATTAATTAATTAATAATTAGTTATGAGAAAAAAATTATTAATTAATTAATTCTGAGCAAATGAGAAGAAAGAGCAGCATGAATATATGAATATTTCTCTCATATAAAACTAAAATTAATTAATTAAATTTAATTAATGAATTAATATTTGAAAAACTGTATTAACTTCCAGTGTCATCCACTACAAGTTAAAAAAAATGTATTTGAACTTGAATGGATGAATAAAATGTATTTTATGAACGATTGAAATTTTGAACAAGATATATATAAGGAGAGTGTGAGCTAATAGAAGGAATTTAAAAAAGAATTTTTAGAAACTCAGGTGATTTTTTCCCCTTGAATTAAGTTTCAACAAGAAGTGAAACAATTTTTAAGCATAATTGTGTACAATTTAAATGTAATTAAAAATAAATATGTAAATTATTAATGAAAATAATTAAAATCCTCATTAAAAATTTTAATTAATGGTATTGGAAGAAAATATTATTGGATTTTCCAAATGATATTCAGCAACACAATTTATTTATTAATCAGGCATATAATCTTCATGTATATTCATGTCCAATACGAATAGTAAAGTTTCAAATATTAGAAAACTATTTAATTCTGTATTTTTTAATTTATTAAGAATCTATATACATGATCTAAATTGCTTGTGTTTAGTAACAAATATATACAAAAGAAAAGCAAAGCAATTTCAGCTAAAGGATAACTTATTTGTTATTATTTAGTATTTGTAACTATATTGACGAGGTTCACTTACAGTTTAAGAATAGAGTTTTTAAATTTTTATATAATCCCAGTGTAAATAAAATATTATTAATATTTTTATGGGTGCGCAGAAGATCTACCTCCCCATGGTGCACATGGTAACACTTTTTAGTGGCTAAAAGATCTACAAATTGGCATTATTGTTAGATTAATGAACTCTGTTTCAGCATGTTTTGTTGTATTATCTGGTTGTTGTTTTTTCGTTGTTCTTTTTATTGCTGTAACTGTTCATAATGTGCTATTGGAAATAAATATATATATATATATTTATTTATTTATTATTAACAAAGATAACTTACACTTTTATAGACAATAATATGGTTTTTTTTTTTTTTTTAATTTTTCATATAATTCCAGCCCTAGTTCTGATTAGCATTATTTATACATAAAAGAAACTAATCTTTACTTTGATTATGAAGAAGACTCAACAAGCAACAATGAGCAACTCAATTTTGTTGTTATATATATGTGTGTGTGTGTGTGTAAATTCAGATTGCATGTCTTGTGTGTTGTTTGAAACAGGATGAGCAAACTGTTTTCACCATGTGCCATTTCTGGTTCCTACAGTACAGAACGAGTTGACAGATCATTATTTTGGCTATTATTTCGTATTACTAAAAGAATCATAAACAATTCCAGCTATGCCAACTTCAAATGAGACTTTTGAATAGCATTTCGGAAAGTTCTCTGCAGTTTCGATGCTTCTCAATAGTGTGGCATGGAAGTTTTCTTTAAAATAGGTTAATTTAGAGATCTCTTGTTGTTTTTATCCCACTTGGTCGACAAAAACATCTAGACCAAGTCCATGAACCCGTGTTCTCATGAAAGAAGGGCAAAAAATGCAGCTTCGTTTTATCCTTGACTTTACGGAACAAAAACTGTGAGCTCTCAAAGAGAGAAGTCTAACTTTACCCCACCCCGTTATACCCCCGGACACTGGGTACCCATTTTAGTAACCGTTTACGACATGCATGGGCTGCAGTAGGGTTATTCTAAACCGGCACACATCCAGGGAGATCTTTTAAATGTTAATAGATCTCCCTGGGTTGTGTGTCGAAATTAATTATTGCAAATTAAATTTAATACAGAAAAAATATTAACTTTTTAAATGCATAATTTAATTAACTTTTTAATTTTAGTACACGGCATTTTGAAATAAGAATATGAGCATTGTACAAATTTTTAACTAAAAGCTTTTATAAACTAATACTAAACTCATCCGTTAAACTCTATTCTTTTTAAACTAAAGACCTCAAGTACCTACACTTAACTTTTTAATAACAAAAGAAAAAATTAACATAGACAATATATTTATTTATGCACGCTAATGAATTTTATTTTCTTTATTATTAAAAATACAAAAACTTTTGGAAAAGTTAGAAATTCAGATATTCCAACTTACTTTTTAAAGAATTCAGTCCACATTGCTGACCTGATCTGCAGTGCTGCCAATCTGTTTTTACCTAATTCGTGCAAATAATTCCAAAACTGTATCTCGATAATTTTCATTTGCTCAGCTACTCCATAACCTTTTTCTCCAGGACTATAGTTATCAATGTCTTCTTCACAAAGAAAATCATCTTTAAATTCACAAACCTGTTATCAAATAAAATAATTCTAAATTTAAATTCATAGTAACTTTGGAATGTTTTGTAAAATATGCTCAATATACAATCAAACAAATCATTGTTGGAAAGTAATGAAATTTTATAAAACAATTATATTTTATTTTCGTGCAGTTACAGTGTTAGAAAATGGACGTAAAAAAATCTAAAAAAATAAATGGTTCGAATATTTGATAAGAATTTTTTCATTCATGCATATATTACTCATTATGTTGAATAAAAATGAAAAGTATATAAAAATTTTAAATAAATCTTTATTTCTAAAATATTAATGATGATTCAAAAAGTAACCTATTTAATTTTTTTAATAATTTAAAACAAATAATAATTTTTGGATAATGTACAAAGTATAACAGGTGGGTAAAGTATTTTTATTTTTGTTATTTCTTCATGGTTTGGTTTTTCTAATTTTGTAGTCTCTAGAACAACAAAGAGATTTAAATAAAACGTGGAAACAACTTGAAACAAATTTTGAAAATTACTATATTAAATTGCAGAAAATTCAGGTATGTATTCGTGACTTAAAAATAAATTTTGCCGTTCAAATTTAATAAATAGGGATTAATATAAATGTACTCATATGTTTCTCCTCACATATTAAAAGCTTTCAATTATAATAAAAATATTAAATTTTATTAGAATTTTTATATAATTATTTACTTAATACAATCAGAATACTATTAAGCTAACAATGGTGCAGCTGGAGTGATAAATATTTACTTCCAAAAAATAGTTAAATTTTTGTTTTCTGTATTTCTAAGGGCATTTTTCAATAATTCTTTGCAATATGCACTTTTAAACCGAAGCTGTAGATTACTGAAACATTTCATTGTTTCTATAATTTAATGAATTGTTTTGAATAATTTTGTAAATATAAAAATTTTATAAATAATAATATACATTTAATTTAACTAATTTGAAGAAATTTTTAAAATAGCATTTGATTTTTGATGTTCTATAAAAAGTTCATAAAACTAAAATGTTTTAGTGATAGCATCTTTTTATTATATAATAATATATAACTAATTTCTATTGGGAATATTGTATAGAAAAATAAAAGGTTTTATAAAATATTTTTTTACATTTTCCTGCTATTTGTTTTTTGTCTTTTCTTCCCTACGAATAAATGTAAAATACACAAATTGCAATCTAATATCGATATCCGGCCTTTAATTTCTCATAGTTCTATTTCATGATGTAATCTTAGAAGAAGAAATTCTTGGGTGTCAAATCCGGCGAACAAGGTGAAAATTGGTCTTACTTTTGGACACAGTAGTACATGCATCCATCGTTTTTGTTAGGGAAACTTTCCTTTCGTCGTTAAAGGGATGTTTTGCTCAATTTCAATCTCGAATTGTTTTAATTACTTTTAATTAAAATTCCTCAATAAAAAAAAAACCCTCTCTAACTTTAAAATTAAATATTTCAGTCAATTTTTCGCGAACAGAAGTGAATTTTTTTGTGATACATTTATTAGTGTGAGTGTAAAATTGAACTAAAGATAACTCTAGAAATTAGGGGACAGTACAAAAAGTTAAATTGTTTACTTTCTTCAATATTTAATTTTTGAATATAAAAATACCGTAACGTGAATACGAATCTCATTTGAAACATTTTTGTAGCTGAAAGGTATGAGACTACAGGGCCTGATGGCCGAATGGCTAGCGCTCTGGCGTTCGATACCGCAGGTATCGGGTTCGAATCCCGGCTTTTGCCCATGGGTGTTGTAGTGGTTCGGAATCCACTTTAAACCGCAGGTCTCGGTCCTAATAGGATCGTAGAGCGCTGCGGGGACATTGTTACTCCGCGTCCGTGGCTTACCATCAAGTTACACGCGCCCCTGGGTAATGCAAAGTGAGTAACGTCGGTGCAGCCCTTATGGCGAAGATCACGGTCTATTTGCCAGCTGTATTAGAAGAAAAAAAAAAAAAGTATGTGACTACGACTAAAGGATGGTAAAATAAAAGCCAAGTATCAATATTAGGTTGCAACCTGTTCATTCTAGCATGAAAATTTATAAATTACATAATTAATGATTAAAAAAATTAAATTAAAATACCAGAATCAACTCTTGGCAGCGATGTACAAAGAGATTGATTTGTGGCGATATATCTTTAATGGACCACACACTGGGTGAAAATTTTTTGTGCACTTTTTGAGTCTAAAATGAATTTTAATAGTTATTAATACATTAATTCATGCATAAGTATTAAAGTAAAGCATTTCATAAATTATTCAGAAATTGTACTAATTAATGAATTAAGATCGTTAGCAAATAATCCAAGAATCAATTACTTTGCATTAAATAGCTTAGCAAAAAAGTAGAGAAGTAAATCGTAAAAAATTATATAGTAAATCATATAAAATTAAAGAGGAGACATTAGTTAATCATTAAAAATAGTCATAAAAAATAAAATCATTAAAAATAAATCATTATAAAATTATCAGTTACTGAAAAATAATCTGATTTTATTCAATTTTTAAAGAAAAAAATGTAAAATTTAAATAGTATTCTAAAGTCACTTTAGCACTTTGGAGTAGTAAAATCCCTATACAACATACAATTTATAAAATGCTTTACTGTTTATTTTATCATCAAAGTACATTATTGATGAGATAAAATATTATATTTATTATAAATTTTATCATTTAAGAAACAGTAAACAGCGATTAAATACACTAAGTCATTAAATTTAAGTAATTAGTAATTTTAAGGATTTATCAGTTTATCTATACTAACCTTTCTATTTTCTTTATAAATGAATCGAATAAACAGATATCAACCTAATTTAATTTTAAACTATGTTTTTAAAAACTACCCTATTCATAGTTTATGATAACATTTAATTAATTGTAAATTTCGTGAAAAAAATAAATTATTAAAATTTAAATATTATAAAAATAATATAAATAGATATAAAATTGATCGACGCCTTTTATCAAATTATTCACAATTTAAGCAAGATCACAATAAGTAATAAATGTAATTTTGTATATGATCTGTGTTAAATTCAACGTTGAGAGCACATAAGGTGCATCGATTATTTTATTGATGATACATAATTATTTATTTATTTAAGCTATATATAAGTATATCTATATGTAAATCAAATATATCGCTAAAATTAATAATATTTTAAATTAACAAATAAACATAATATATTTAACAAATAAACATAATATTTTTAATCTGTCCATATAAAATATACAGGGTTTCTACATAAAACGCCCCTGTCAAATGTTAATTGTACTACAAGTACTGGAATTTTGCTCTTTGCGGTATTATGAATATTAACACAACAAGTTTATTTTGCTGCAAAAACTTTTTTTCTGAAAAAGTAAATTTATGTTGTTTGCATTTTTGATATGCCAGAAAGCAAAAACTTTGCTATTCAGATACTGGACCATCAATTACCTAGAGAATGGTGATAATAAGTGGCGAATCAACATTCCCCACATCTGGAACGTTAATCGTCACATCATTCGTATCTATTGTTCAAAACAACCTAACGTTGTTCGGAAACATGTTAGAGACAGTGACACAGTGAATGTGTTATGCGGTCTGATGAGTGACAGAAGCATCGGACCATTTTTCTTCATGGAAAGAACCCTAGCTGGTCCCATTTATCTTGACATGTTTGGAACAGCTACTCTCTTTACAGCCGAATAAGATATTTCAGCAGGATGGTGCCCACTGGAATTCAGACGTTCGTCGTTCCTTTGATGAATCATTTCGGCGGCAATGGATCAGACGAGACGGTCCCACTGCTTGGACAAAGTGGTCTCCAGACATAATCCTCTCTAGATTTCTTCCTGTGGGGTTATGTCAAAGACAGGGTCTACGCTAAACCTGGGATCTCCGCCACAGAATTACAGAAGCCAGCCATTCAGTCACACATGATACGTTGCATAACACATGGACTAAAATGGAATAACGACTGGACATTCTGAGAGCTACGACCGGAGCGCATATCGAAGTGCATACATATACAAAAATAAACGTTTGCAAAAATTAAACTTATTGTGTAGCTCAGAACTGAACAACCCAAATGATCTTGAGGGACACTTTGGAAATGCATCATAACTCCGCGGGAGCATATAAAATTATATATCCCCACATTTTTACCCCCATTTTTTGGAGTGATAAATGGAAACATAAAGAGTTATTATTATTGTGTTTACTATTATTCTTACATGTAAACATAGATAATGTAATAATAATAATAATGGTACTCAACACACATTGTAAAGAAATATATAACACTAAAAA
This sequence comes from Caerostris extrusa, assembly GCA_021605095.1. Taxonomy (NCBI): domain Eukaryota; kingdom Metazoa; phylum Arthropoda; class Arachnida; order Araneae; family Araneidae; genus Caerostris; species Caerostris extrusa. The sequence goes on from BPLR01006610.1 coordinate 80,040, forward strand.
TGAAATATAAAAAAAATATATAAATATAAATGAAATCATAAAAAAATATTTATTTTACTAGTGTGATATTTGTTTATCCACTCTTTCACTTAGCTTTTGGAAATCAATGCAAGCGCATTTGAGTTCGCAGAATATAATTTAATTATTCTGCGAACTCATAACTGAAAAATATTATTTTAAAATCAAAGTTGTTTTTTTCCTCATAATTTTCACAGTTAATTTTTTAATATATAAATGCACAAATAATGTATTTTTTAATAAATTGGTTTTCATTACTTTGGTCATTATAAAATAAATATATTTTGTAAAAGTGGGATAAATCTCACAGGCGCAAAAACGTTCATGGTGGGCCGCGGGTTGGCCACCCTTGGTGTAGCTATTCATGATACCTGAAACAGCAAATCTCTAGGACTCATAGTTTCCGTGCAATTAACATTTGTAATCGGGAAGGTTTCATATGGACATCCAATATGAAAATGTGAAGTTTTAAAGTACCTCTCATTTTTTCATTGCATGTGAAAAAATATTTCCCTGAAAACTAACTTCGTAATGGATTGAGTATACTCGTATATCAAATTTGCAACTTTTTAGAAACCTCACAAGTAACTCGTGCGAAAATTAATTTTTAATTCTGAAGCTATAACGTATATTGTATGCTAATTTATGTTATTCTATGGCAAGCACAAATTCACTCGAGATATTCACACAACGAGAAACAGCTTTCTATTGCAAATTTTTCAAACATTTGACTCGATGTCAGTACTTAAAAGACTGATGAAGAGCAGTGTATTATTTATTGAATATGATCGCATACTTTTATGCTCCATTATTTTTTCAGAATGAGTTCAAAGTGAAGATATTTTTAGTGATAATAGCAGCGATGTATTGTTGGCTGATCTCGAAATATTCTATGAATGAAAGGATACAGCTCAAATTTAAATAAATAGCTAAATTTCTGATGGATTTCTACTGTAAGAAATAAATAAAACAACATAAAAAAAATTAATTATCATAATTCTAATAATGTATATTTAAGATTTTAGTAAAAAAAATTGTTCCGAAATTAAATTGTATTTAAAAAAATAATCTCTTAAAGGTTAAATGTAACCAACAATAAATTTAGACATAAAAATTACAATTTATTTAAAAAAATTAGATATTATTACTTACGAAATCAAATATTTCCAACCACTTTTTGCAACATGAAATGACATCTAACAAGCTTTCCTTTTGAACTGAAGTTTTATTCTCAAAAATTTCATCAAAAGGAATATGTTTAGAAACAATCTTTATGACAAAATTATTAACCTGAAAAACACACCATTCTTAAATTCAGAATTTGACATTGCAAAAAGTAAAAATTAGTAAGGATGTAAATAAACAACTTATATCAAATTCCCTGTATGAGTCCAGGTTAGAATAGCTCCACTGGAGCTCGTGCATGTCGTAAAAGGCGACTAAAATGGGTATCCAAGATCGGGGTATAACTGGATAGACTCCCAAGCTCCCTTTGGGTGTCGCAAGGTCAAGAACAAAAAGAAGCTGTATTTTTGCCCTTTATCATGACTCGTCAGTTTTTCTCACGAGTTCAAGGGCTTAGTCTAGATGTTGCTGTTAACATTTTTTTTTTTTAATTTCCAATGGCAGGCTACAATAAGCAATAAAATAAAAAGATCACAAGGAACATGAAAACAACAACGAGAATTGAAAGAAATCCCATAGTGACATGTTTAGCCCAGTAACGACGCTACACAGTAGAGGAAACAAGTGCAGGGCAGACAGGAAGGTGAGATGAATCCATGGCCTATCCAAGACAGCAGAGCATGCATTTTGGACTTGCAAATATTTTCATTCGAAAAAGATGATTGGCCAAACAATCGTGGCCCGTCAGGAGTTTGAAAAGGGCAACCTAGGCTGATCAAGAAAGTTTAGAATAAAGTTAAACCAGGTTTTAGATGATGCTTTTAACATAATGGGATAAGAAACAATAACTGTTTTTCTACATATAAGAATCACGCCTCTGAACTGTTTTTTAGTTCATAGAAAGAATAGAAATTCCATTCTATTCTATAGAAAAACAAATATGTTTTATGATTTGATCATGTTTTGATTATATTAATAAACAAAAAAATTAGTTAAAATTGATATAAATATCAAATGAATTTGGGGTTATCAAATTTTGGTCTTACAATAAAAATAGGCTATAAATTACAAAAAAAAAAAAATATATATATATATAGTTTTAAAGAGAACTTAACTAATAAATGACTGATAGTAAGAGCTCAATACAGTATTTGAAAGATTGGCCAAGTATCTTGGACAAATTGGGGCAGAATATAGTTTCTAAACTAGCTGTTTTGGACCAGATCGGATCGGTGTGCTTGCAGTGGATTCCCTCCCATGTGGGCATCTACGGAAATGAAATTGCTGATCTGCTCGCTAGGGAAGGTTGCGAACTTCCCAAAGCTTCTTCTTCCAATCTGTTAGCTTCAGAGGTTCATTCCATGACTTCAGCCAGAGTGAATACCTCTTGGAGGTCGCCACCAATTCATGCATGGTACGCCGCTAAATATCCTGGTATGTCCTTGCAGTGCTCCTGTCCTAGACCTGCTCAAACGGCTTTAGTTAGACTAAGGACTGGCCACACTAAAAGTTTGACCTTCAATGGAGACGAGAAGACATATACCCTTTGTCATTGTTCGGCCATCGCGTCTCCCTCTCATCTCATCGATTGTATTGTTGCCTCTGTGAGGCAACTGTTGAATGAGGGGTGGACCGTTTACGATCTATTGATGCAGCATGATCTACTGGACTTGGTTTAGGATTCTAAATCAAGGGGATAAGCAACAACAACAACAGAGAACTTAACAATTATTAAAAAAAGGCCTTACCTTGCACAGCAAATTAAATGTTTCACTTTCACTCTTAAAGTATAGGAATGTTTCCAAATAATTCGCACCAAATTAAGTATCTTTGTAAGATGTTTTTCCATTTCAGACAAAGGAACTGATTTAATTTCTTTGCAAGGTTCCTTTAGAAGTGAAAGGAATTTGACGTTGTTTTCTGCTATATCAAATTCATTCTAAAAATTTATAAAAATATACTTCTCATAAACAATTTATCAATAATTTAAAATACTATAAATACATTTATTCACTTCTGTTTCATGCTATCAAAATAATTTTTTTTACATTAATATTAACGAGACTAGCATGACCTCTCACAAAATATCAATGCAACAATTTGATTTAAAATATTTATAAAATTATTTCATAATAGGAATAACTAACAAGGTATTTAGACTATCACCCATAACTTTTCCATATTCTAATAAGGAATTTTACACATAAACAGAATTTTCCTATTCATACACTTTAACTTTCATAGTTAATTTTCCTGTAATGTAGAGTATAAGAATTGCCAAATTTAGACATTTAGTGTGACATATTAAATTATAAAATAATTTCCTATGCAATTTTCAAATAATAATTACAAAAAGATTTTAAAATGTTTATTTCATAATGAATACCTTAAAAATTAATATTTTTCTTCAAATACGAATGAAAGTCTACATCATAATTATAAAAATTTCTCATATTAAATAATAATTTAAGAATTTTTGGGGGTTTTAAACATGCTAAACAATATCTAAATTTTAAATGAGCGTTGAACACATTGAATTTCATATGCCTAAAAGAAAATTACAAGTTTTGCATTACTCAAAGCAAATCACTACATTACAATTATTAAGAAGATTCTATGCAAGAAGACCAGCAGTTTTATTTCTCACGCTTCTCACATTCCAACAGGAAAGATTTAAATGAACACGCATCCATATCAAATGTAAATCAATGAAAGCCTGCACTCTCTACTGCTGAGTTCAGATTTTGTTTGCAAAGTGATTCAAAAAATTGTTGCTCCATCGGGAGCCAGGATGTCATCCCAGTCATATCCATGAAAGATATGGATTTGGTGAGTTCAATATAAGTATGTGGGGAGGTATGTTTTTGGATGCACTGATCTTTATATAGGCCAAAGAACCACCGCTACTGCTAAGTTATATAGAGACAATATTCTTGTCTTCAAATTGCTTGTGTTTACGCAGGTGCAACTGGTGATTCCTTCATTCTACAGAGTGATACGGCTGGACCACAAAAAACTCAATGAGTTGTGAATTGCCTTCATGAGAAGACAGTTACGAGTGTTATGATTGTTATAAGGAATGAGACATGGTTACGGAGATAAGGAGAAGGAGAATTTAATGGCTAGGCCATACAGAGAGAATGAAGCTAAACAGAACTACAGGAAGACTCCTTAAGGAAAACCTCAGTGGATCTAGACCCAGATGAAAACCAAGAATTAGATGGGGAGATCAAATCGAGGAGGACTTGTCACACTAATTGGAAACAAAGGGCAATTAGCCGTGTGGAATGGCAAAAATCTTGAAGGAGATCAGGGCTATAGCACCAATGATGATGATGATGATGGAGACAGTTATACTTATAGCCAACATTTTCTTCGGATGTGAGCCAAATTAAACATGTTTGTGATGCTCTAGGTAAACATGTTGTTGCATTTAACCCGCCCCTAAAAGGATAAAGGGGCCAAACTGCTTTACATATCAATGCTCTTTGCTGCTAACTGAGTAAACAAACGCCTTCCTTTTCAGCAAAGATCGCCGATGTCGTTCCTGTATAACATTTAAAAAGTGACTCACTCTAGGTTTAATTGATCATACAGTGAAATTAGATACTATGTTTTTCGGTATGTTTTCATTTTGTGTAATTTCAAACACAGAAAATAAGCCCATTGTTTTTCTTTGGTGCTTGAAGCACAATTTGAATAACGTTTCCGTCAAATTTCTTTAAATTCTAATGAAAAAAATTTCACTATCACAATTTTTTTAATTTCTTCTTAATTTTTTGGAAATTAATGATTAATTAATTAATTAATAAAAAGAAATCAAAATGTTAAATTTTTATTTAAAAAAAAAAAAAATTATCAATAAATATTTTTGTCAAATAAAAAAAAATTGTATTTCTGTAACTTATAACACAAAAACTTTTTAAATCAATATTTAATTTCTTTTAAGGGCTATAAAAACTAAAAAAATTATTTTGACGTCAAACTTTTTACTTCCTTTAACTTTTAATTAACTGATAAAATTATAAATAAGTTGTAAATTTTCACCTGAAGTTGATCAGACACTTCTATAAATTTAAAATATGATGTTAATTTAGCAGTTTTCAAGATTTCAATACACTTTTTCACATCGTCCCGCTCAACTGATGTAAAACTTGATTCAGATCATCGCACTTTATTTCCCAATGTTCTATTTCCTCAAGTGGTCCAGAATCTTCCAAAGTGTCAGTTCCTTTTTCATTAGTACACCCATGAACAACCATACCCATTTCATCACAGTTCTAAAAACAAAAGTCTTATGTCAATATAAAAGTGTTCTTTCAATTCACATCAAAATAACGAAATTTAATACTCATAATCTGTAGCTGCTTATAATAGAAGATCGTAATTTTAGGAGTAAATTATAAACGATCTTTTATAATTTGTGGGTGCATTGCGCCTGTAGTATAAGTGATTTCTTTAAGTTACCTTTTGCTGTATAGTTCCGTTTTTTGTTATCCCAAGTAGGGATTGCAATACCGGGATACCGAATACCGGTATTTTGAGCCATTTGTACAATTTTTGTAATACTGGTATTCACAAGTTTAAATACCGTTTTTTCGGTTTTACTAGAAATTTAGAATTCTTATCTGCGAAAGAATTCTTTATCTGTAAAATTCTTATTCTATAAAAATTCTTATTCTTATTCTATAAAAAATTCTTATTCTATTCTATTCTCCACAAACCTATCCACATTCAGAAGAATGCGGTGCAGTTATCAAAGATTATGATGACACTAATGTCGTTAGTGAAAAGGAATTGTCTCTTGAACAAAAAATTAGAATTGGCGATAACTAAAAAAATTTCAACAAACCAAAATACAATACAGAAATCAGCTATATCTAAAACAATCCGACGAGAAATAGATTTATTTGAAGAGGGATTTAGAGGTAAATATTTGGAAAAAAAGTATATCGCGCATTGCTAACAGTACCACCAACTAGCGAGGATGCTGAAAGAGCGTTTTCGACAGCTGGTAATTTTTTGCACAAAATTAAGTTCCAGGCTTAATGATAGTACAATTGATGCATTATGTTTTTTTAAGACCACATTTCAAAACTTTGTAAGACTGAATAGTGATATTTACACTTTTTGTGATTTAAATAAATAATATGTTCCTTTACTTTTGTGATTCATTATATACTGTTATAATTTATAAGTTACAAATTTTTTTGTGATATTTACATTCTCTAGTAAAACTGGCAAATAAAACAAAAAAACACCGGTCTTTTTCTAAAATTTCTACTACCGGTATTAAAACCGGTATCCCGGTATTAAGATCTAAAAAATACCGAATACCGGTATTGAACTTTTGGTCCAATATTGCAATCCCTAATCCCAAGTAAAGATTAAAAAAAAAAAAATTTTTATTTCCAATGGAGGGAGTGCATACATATAAACAAATACAACAAGTGAGATCGCATGCCAAAGCATGTCAACGCCAGTTAGCCGCAAAAAACGTTGCCCAGGGTACAGTTAGAGTCTTAAAAAGTAATATGAATTTTTTAAACTTTTTGATATCAAAATAATGTTTAAAAACATACTGTACATTAAATATGATGAAAATGGTATAGGAAGAAAATGTTTTGGAAACTCCCTGTCAAAACAAAAGTATTTAAGGCCATTCTCTATGGAAATACCAAGTAAAGGTCAAATAAATAAAAATATCCACTTAAGAATGCAAAAATGAAATTCAAAATTATATCACAAAACTTCAAATTTCAAATTATCCCATTTAGAGAAAAAATTTTAATAAAAAATGATGTATATAACCAGTAATCTTTATATTTGTTAGACAGTTACAAAATTTATTTAGTACTACAGTCAATTAAGCAGCACAAAAGTTTCATCTGTTATCTTCATAAGCATAAACATTATTAAACATATAAAACCAGCTTTGAATTTCAGGCTGGTTTCCATTGTTAAATTTTCAATGCCGACTAAGAAAACAAAACTAATCAATCAGACTAGAATTGATTCTAAACGAAAATCAGCAAGTAGATCTATTGAAACTGCGGAAATATCAGAAAATCGGAATATATCTAATAGATCGAGAATGGCATGTGTCCACTGGTAGAGAAAGCGAAGGTTCTGCTTTTGAACAGACGTGCATCTAAATAAAAGAGTTTATAAGTTTTTTTTATGAAATCGTGCAAAGCGGGGTTATATGTGATAGTATAAATATATAATAGTAATAACAATAACATTAGAGTTTAAATGTAGAATGTTTTTTTTCATTTTCTCGACTCGAATTTTTTTAGAAAATTATTAAATAATTAATGAGACAACAGCAAAAATCAATTTTGAAAAAATAAGTGCACATAGATAAAATAATTGCAAATAGCAATTTGATACAAATATACATAAAATAATTAAAAATACTTTATATCATTGAATTTTTTTCTTTTAACATTAAAGGTTTAAAATATCATTTTGCAAATATATTTTATTTTTAAATGCTATTTTTAATACACATTAACTAAACTTATGACAACATAAAAAACACAATTACTTTCAACTTGATTCAGGAGTTCCTTCTGTTCAATTACTGTCATAATATCTTTTGTTAGTAATTTCTTCAGGTACATAAAAATTATTTCTTTATGAAGTTTGTTTTTCAAATCAAATAATTCCAGAAGAAACCTTGATAGATAATCTATATAATCAGACTTGATGCCTTAAAAATGTTAAGAATTTTACATTGTAACAGAATTTAAAGAAAAAAAATGCTAGGAATTGTCAATACAAATTTATTATCCACGAAATATTTAATTCATTACATTAAGATTTTTGAAAGAAATTCTTCTATTGAGTATTGAAACTTAATTCTTTGTTTGTAACTGAATGAGTACCGTAACCATATATTCATTTAACTATGTTTTTCTTCATTTGCCTTCGTGATAAAGTCGTTTTAATAAAATTATTATATTATAATATCTTAATTGGAACAATTTTTAAATATAAAAAAAAAAACATAATTTTTGTTTTTTGTTCAGATTATTTTTACTTGATAATGAAAAACTTGATTATGTAATTTTGCATTATCAAATTAAAAAAATTAAAATCATCAAAACACACTCAATTTATACTCTTTAAAGGAAATTATAATTTATATATTTGCTCTATCACAATCTGAGAAATTATCAAAATAAATGTATTATAAATTTTTCAATAATTATATACATTTTATTACTTCTTTTTTAAATTTAAAAAAACACAATTAGTTGAGACTAAATATCTAATGATTAAAAAAAAAGAATTAGTTCTAAATGTTAGGAATTATTAAATATTCATAAGCAAAATATAAAACATTGAACATGTATTATTTTCATATCAAAGTTTATAATTGCCTAAATTTATTTATTTAAGTTAGGTACGTATTTATTTATTTAAGTTTAGGTAAGTTTAGGTATTAACGCCACCTCAGCTACAGATTTGGCGGTTTTTAAGTGACGCCAATCTACACTTAAGATTTTCGTGACAAATCATAAAATATATAAAACACTTTATTTAAAATCAAAACACTTTCAAAATTCAAAACACTTTATTTAAAAAACAAAGTAGTCAATCGGATTTCGGTGGAAAATGGGCCGATATAGAGTTTAATATAGATTCAAAACAGTCTCTATTTCGGCGCATTGGCAGCTCTTTATTGGCGCATTAGTGCAACTTCTGCTACGGTGGCGTTAATACGTAAGTACCTAAGTTTATAATTAGCTATAACCCTTTAAGCCCGAGAACATATGATCTTGCCGCTGAGGCATTTTTCAATTTTTTATGGAAAAAGCCTAACCCTGACGATTGAGTTGACCTTCCATGCCTCAGGCATAGATTATTTTAATTATTTTTAGTATCATTTTAATCAATGCCTACTAAAAATAAATAATAATAAAATTTAAAAATATAAAAGCAGATTCAAGTCTTAAAGGGATAAAGGAAAAAAAAAAAAAGCAATCATCCATTTGAAAAATTAGTATTTTTATTAACATATTAAGTTAATTTTATTGATATTGCATGCATGTAAAACCTTAGAAAACAATAAGTAAAAAATTATTTTACGATCAAATAACTATTACACATAAAAAAGGATACACTTTGACCATTCTGCATCCTTTGTAAACATTGGCATATACACTTCCCAAAGTGTTTGATAAAGACTTTCGAAAAATGGGGCCTCGGAAGTTCCATATAAAAAGTTTACCATTATAATCAGTGGAGCAAAAGTTTTCCGGGTGAAATTTTAAGTATGTAGAATAACTCTGCAATTTGCACTTTTGGAACAGAACATTCAACTACCAGTGAATCTTCGTGGAAATAGCAAGTCAAAAGTTTAGATTCAGGGTCAATAACAAATTGCCACATTATCTGCTCGTGTTCTTCAGACCAGACTCCTTCAACATCTTGTTTGAGAGTAATGGAACTTTTTATATTTTCCACCTATCGAAACAATTTAAAATATAATAAAATTCTTCCTTTGCCTTTTGTGTTAATAAATAAATTAAATAAATTTAAGAACTACAATTATATAAGCAATTAAAATTATTTACAAAATTGAATAATTTCACTAATAAGTAAAAATAAATAGTATCATAATGCTCAAAATTGTAGGAAGTTCGTCTGAAATTTAATTCAGCATCAAGTATATAAATAGAAAATTAATGGATTTAGTTATCTACACTCAAGATCCAAAACATTATGACCACCTGTCAATAACGAGTTGGCCCACCTTTGCGCGCAACCCAGCTTCAACCCCGCCTTGGCATGGATGCCACAAATCCTGGTAGATGGCCGGAAACAGATTGTACCAGATGTTTAAGCAACGGTCACGCAAATCCGAGATATTGCGAATTGGTGGTCTTTGAACTCTGAGCTGCCGTCCCAGGACATCCCAAATGTGTTCTATCGGATTGTGATCCGGTGAGTTAGGCAGCCAGGACATTAACTGGAATCCAGCATCATGTTCCTGGAACCACTCCAACACAATTTTAGCCTTGTGACAAAGAGCGTTGTCCTGTTGAAACATCCTTTACAGCATCCTTTCTTTAAGGCCTTACAGAACTATCGTTTCTTGAACTCAGATTACAAGATTTTTTTAATAACTAATAAATTCAAAACCACATACCTTTACAACCAGCTTCTAATCTTTACTTCACTCCAATACTACTAGATATGCCTAACATTTTTTTTCTTTCTAATGCAGCTGGCAAACACTTAGACAGCTTGGTCTTAGATGCCTTAAGGCAAGCGCTGCACAGACGTTACTCACTTTGCATTACCCAGGGGCGCGTGTAGCTTGAAGATAAGCCACGGAGGAGTAGCAATGCCCCGCAACGCTCTACGATCATATTAGACCGGGACCTACAGTTTTAAAGTGGATTCCGAATTACTACAAACATCCATGGCACCGCCGGGACTCGAACCCCTAAACCTGTGGTATCGAGCGCCAGAGCACTAGCCACTCGGCCATTCAGGCCCCTGATATGCCTAACATATAATGCCGAATTAAAATAAGAATAAATGTTTCGGCGCAGTTCTTCGCTTTTAAAGGTATGTTAAGCGCGCTGGCCCTTTAGCGTTGATGCTACATCACGTCCTGGCTCTATATCGGTAGCGATAGTATTAAATAACAGAATTTATTTTTTGTTTTTTTTCTTATCCTACTTGGTAGACAGCAACATCTTGACCAAGTTCAAGAAGAAGGAAGGTTCTCATGGAAGATGGAAAGGGAGTCAGCTTCTGTTGTGATGGAGCACCCGTAGGTAGGAGTCTGACTTGGCTTCGTGACGCTGACGAAGGAGGGCAGTGTCTTCCGGGAAGACTTTTAGAGAGAACTACCCCCTTTGCGTATCGTATGGGAGAAAAACCCGGAAAACTCACACCAGGTAGTGAGACTCACGAGACAAATGCTGAATGTCACAAACGCAATCGAGTCTCCTCGTTTTTAAAACCGTGTCTACAGCAAAGCCGCCAGCAAATTGAACCGCAGCCCTTATGCTCACTAGCAGCGCACGTTGCCACTGAGCCACGAGTCGGGCACAGGATTTATAATATGCACAACTGAAGTATCTTTCACTGGTATATGAAATTGTAAGTATCTCCTCTTTACTAATTTGTCCAAAATTGACTTTTCTTTTTCTCCACAACTCATCCCCATCCCTAAGGAGATGTAGTTATCTGTTGTTGTTATCGTGTCCGTGGATTTAAAATATAATTATCAATGTTATATCAAGTCAAAGGTCTTTTCGATAGCGGCCGCAAGCAATGGCACCGGTTCACTATACAGGACTTCTCTTAAGTTGGCCGCGATTGGCACCCTCACCCAATTGTAAAACATGGGGAGTGAGTGCTGGGCACTGTAGAATGTGCTTAGGTGTTAGGAAAGCGTTGCGGCAATTTCTGCGGGGGATGTATTCCCTGGTCTTGTCTGGGAGAATCTTCATCCCTCTGTAATGATTAGTTCTGAGTCTGCTAATAACTGATGTCAGCTTCCTAGGGCAGTTGAAGTCCGTGATTAATGGCTTCTTAAAGTTATGAGGAATTAGTCGGCATCTGCAAGTGTGATGGTAGTCCTGAATTGATCATTTTCCCTGGCTTCTTTGGCTAAAGAATGCAGTTATCTACCAGTTAAAAAGAAAGGTGGAACATCTGTGAGCTTCATGTATAACATGATCAGCCCGCCAACGGATGTTGAGAAAGGACAGCACCTTCCGAGAGGACTTTCATGGTAATTGCCCCGCATTTGCAAGTAGAAAACCCGGAAAACTTCATCCAGGTAGCCTGACGAGATGCTTTACACATCACAATAGCCATTGAATCTCCTCGAGTTTGTTTATTTTTAAGTGACTACAACAATGCTGCCAGCGGATTCGTATATTCGTACCTCGACCCTCCTGACATCTAGCTGCGCTCATTACCGCTAGGCCACATGTTGGAATTCTAAATTGACTATGTTTTAGATAGAATTAACTAATAAATTCTAAACAAGTTTAAATTTTAGAAAATGTTACTGAAAAAATATCATTACTAAAACATACCACAATAGCAAAATCATCTGATGTTGAAAAATCAATGTTTTTCTAAATCAGATAAAGAATATCGCCTGACAAGACCTAAAAAAAATTTTTCATGAGATAAAAATTTATAATTTTTTTTTATTACAAAAATAAAGAATTTAGTATTAGATTAGGAAGGACTTATGTCCTTATAAAATTAAGTCTATGATAACTTGAAATAATAATTAATGCTTTTGTAGAAATGAATTAGTGATCATGTATAGATACTTTTATTAAATGTATTGCGCTCTATCATCTTTATAAAACATTTTGATTGATTAAGGTATAGCTATCAAATATCTTTATAAAACACGGAACAAGCTGAATAAAAAATTGAATTTTGTTAAACTCTTAGAGAAAAAAAAAAATTTTTTTTTGTTCTAATGCAGCTGGCAAACATTTACACAGTTGTCTTTGATGTCTTAAGGCAAGCTCTGCACAGACGTTACTCATTTAGCACTACCCAGGAGGTGCGAGTAACTTGAAGACTAACAATGCCCCAGTAACGCTCTACGATCATGTTAAACCGAGACTTACAGTTTAAAATTGATTTCGAACCACTACAAACATCCATGGCACCGTCGGGACTCGAACCCGAAACCTGTGGTACCGAGCGCCATAGCACCAGCCACTCGGAAACTTCAGGCTACACTCTTAGAAAATAAAGTAGTGAAAAACAGATTCATTAAATTATAATTTTCCTGTCCATTAAAGGCAAGTGATGGGCAATTCTCTAATTGCATGTTCAATAAAATGAAAAAATTTTATTATATTCATTTGAAAATTTTTAGTAAAATTTCGTATATTAAATATTTTAATGAATTTCCATGAAGGTAAGAAACTATTTAGAGATAATTAATAAAATAAATGCTCATAATATTTATAAGAGAATATTTAATAAATTAATGAATATATATTTAATAAAGGAAATCCTCTCAGTGTAAGATATGCATGCATAATAAATTAAAAACAGGTAAACTATATTTTTAAGAGTCATTAAAATTATTTACAAAATTTATCAGTTTCATCAATAAGTAAAAAAATAAATTGTAATATAATATTCAAAAATTGTAAAAAATTCATCTAAATTTTAATATAGCATCAAGTCTATAAATTTAAAATTAATAGATTGTTAATCTATACTGATTCCTATGATTTAGTGGTGGAAAAATAATGTTCCAAACTGAAATTATCAATATAAATCTAGAATCAATGAGTATTAAAATTAATTACTCTAAAAATTTTGAAAGAAATGTTTCTATGGATATGGAGACTTACTTTTTTGTTTTCTTGATCAATTTTTAAGCTTAATTTTCATTTTAGTTAAAAAAAATTAAATTATAATGAAACCTTTAATTCCTTAGTCAAATTGGTGATTAAGACAATAAAGATTACATGAATAGAATTATGCATTGTAATAAACTATGAAGATTTAATTTTAATTTTTTATACATATTTTAGTTTTTTTTATCATCATTTATTTTAAAATGCTTAGTAAATGTCATATAAAAATAGTTATTTTATATTTGTTAAAAATGTTACTGTATTCCTAACATTTTATTTTGACAATTAAATTTATAATGCAAAGTTATATGTTAAGATTAATTAACAAAAGGTAATCTGAAATATTTATTTCTACCTTTTCAAAAACTCAACAAATTTAATTTAAGTGCTTATAAATTAATAAATAAAATATAATACAAGAAAAACTTCTATAGCTTAATAAATTGCAACACTTTTGTAGGCTATATATAATTAAATATATAATAATTTAAATAAAAATTATTGTTAAAAAATGTAATTAAGTAATACATTTCTAACAAAAAAACTATGTTTATAAAAAGTTATTCTACTTTCAAATCTATGTTGAATCCTTGAATTTGAATATTTTTATCCATTTTTGATATTTCAGATGCTACTTACTTATGTCTACATTTTGAATGGTTATTACTGGTTCCATTACGATATAATGAAGAAAAAATATAGAGTAAAACATTTAACGAAGCTACATATATAAATTTGTTCTTAAAGAAAGTTTAAAGAATAGCCATGTTTTGCGCTCGCTTTCTTTTTCTCTTCGAACTAATCAGTAACCATGGCTACCGAATTTCAGAAGTTGAGTGTTCGCTTAGCATATGGTACAAAAAAAATAATAATAATGATATATTAGGAAATCAAAAAATTTAAAACTTTTTATATTTTGAGACATATTTTCCTTAATATTTGATTTAAATACTTTTAATCAAAAACTAATTTGATTTTTAAAAAATATATATTTTCTTAATTTTCTAAAAATATTTAAAAAAAATACATGTATTCTTGTTTTTTAAAAAATAATTTTTTTTGTATACTCAAAATTTTTTTTAATTATGATTATTAGAAATTTATATTTGCAACGATCAACACATTTAATTTTATTTTTGAGAGATATGTAAAACCTGGCAACCAAATAATACTTGAGCTTTTGCAGTCTTTTCTTCTAAAGAAATTTTTGTATTTTGTTTATTGTGTACGCTCTTGCTTCGAATCTACGAAGGGCAGCTATTCCAACACAAAAGTTAGATTTTAGAAGACGTTTAAAGTAAATTAATAAGCATTCCAAATGTCATCTCGTCGTATTATGAAAGAAACTCAGCGCCTGTTGTCTGATCCTGTACCGGGCATCAGTGCTGTTCCTGATGACAGCAATCCAAGATATTTTCATGTTCTCGTTGCTGGCCCTGAAGGATCTCCTTTTGAAGGTGGTATATTTAAATTGGAGCTTTTCTTGCCTGAAGAATATCCAATGTCCCCTCCTAAAGTACGATTCATTACTAAGATATATCACCCCAATATCGATAAGCTTGGCAGAATATGTTTGGATATCTTAAAAGATAATTGGAGTCCAGCTTTACAAATCAGGACTGTACTCCTATCAGTCCAGGCTTTATTGAGTGCTCCGAATCCTGATGATCCCCTCGCCAATGATGTAGCAGAGCAATGGAAATTCAATGAACAAGATGCAATCGAAATAGCTCGAGAATGGACCATGATTTATGCCAAAAAATGAACTCTGTTATTGTTGTGTAAACATGTATATTACATATATATATATATATTGATCCTTGTTGCTGTGTGCTTTTTAAATGTGTCGGTTCTATCATGTACAATAAGTGTTTATTGATTTTTATCACAAGTTCATTGCCTTTTATTTATGATTTTTTTTAAACTAATATTATATTTTCAATTTACACAAAGCTATCAAGAGTAGTGATGCTAGGATCTCTATATTGTCTATTTCCTTGAAAATTTGTTTAATATGAAAGAATAAGGTACTTTGAAAGTCATCGTATACGTAAGCAATAAATAGATTTTAAGATATTTATTTTCCTCCATACTTCAGTTAATTGGGTTATTTATGTGATAGTTTTTGAATGGCAATTGTAGTTTTATGGTTCATTCAACATCTTTTAATTATGTATTCCTTTTGGTTATAAGCATTTGACATTCCTAATAAAATGCAAAATACTGCTATTTGGAATTATGTCTATCTGCGTCTTGTGTTTATTTATATAAATAAAATTTTTAATTTAATATTTATTATATATAAACATGATGTTTTCATTTTGCTTTTTCATATTAGTTTTGACATAAATTAGAGATTGTATACTTTTACCAGATTTGAATTAGTTGATAAAATCTTATTCATATATCTATAATAAAAAGTTGTTTTTAAAATATTTGTCATGTCACTTAACTTTAAAAAATAAAGACCTTTACATGAATCATAATTATTGAAGGATTTATAGTAAAAGTAAAACTCAAGAGTTATTTAATATTAAATAATAAGTTTAAAAACTTTAATATGTTGACCTAGTATTATGAATTATTAACAATAGTTTTCAAGTAAGTTTAGGAAATTAATATAATAAATTATAAATAATCCAGAATAGAATTCATTTCAATTTCTTTTAATATATATATATTTTTAGAACTCATTAAACTATTTTGTTGCATGAAAAAATCAAATTCCTGACAGCAGAAATGTAGAACAAATGCTAAAATGTCCACATTTTCTGGGAGATATATAGTTAGTTTATTTCTTTAAAAAAAAAAAAATTTTTTTTTTTGATAATTGTACAACATATAATATATAAAAAAAAAAATTTTCTTGATGGAAGTAATTAATCATTAAAAATGTAACAGCATTATATAAAATAAGTTTATTACAGAAATGTTGGTTGTCGTTATTGTAGTAATCTTAGTAGAAATATGTAGGAACATGTGGTCTTTGTTTAAAAATGACATTTATCTTAATTTTCTAAATACAAATACTTAAAATCTTGCAAACATATTGAAATAATGCAATTAACTAATTTTTTTAATTAGAAAAAAATACTGAATCCTTTTACCTTATCAGTCAATAAATTAATTAAATAGGAACATTATTTTATGAAGTTGGTATTTTCAAATCAATATATTTAAAAAAAAGACTTTTAAATCAAATTTCTATGCTTATTTTGTTTTACTGAATTGCTATACTACAATTCCAAATTTTTATTTGTTATATATAAAAAAAAATTAAGATTTTGCTTTTTCTAAATTTATAAAAGTTTTGTTATTACATGTAATTAATTTTATTCTATATTAAGTAAACATGGTATTATTTCACTTGACTTAAGATTTCTAAAATGAATCCAATTTTTAAAATATTTACAATTTACGTTAAAATACGTTTGTTTTTCTCTGATTATTTGGCATTGATGTAATTTTTACTTCATCATTAATTAGGATGTATTATGGAAACTTCCTGTATTACAACCAGTGAGAGGAGAAATACTTTTCGCAAAAAAATTATCTTAATAGAAATTGACTTTAAAGAAGGGCCTGATTATGTTGTACATGAAGAAAATATTAATATAGTCAATGTGATAATCAGATGATTTGTAACATTTTTAACCATTGATTAAGTGAAATTTAGCCAAACATAGTAACTTATATTGTTAATATATTATTTTTTCAATTTATGTAATGATTTTAATTGTAATAATGTAGATTTATTTCATTGTTAGATTATTATTTTAATATTATCTATCCATTAGACTTCTTTATTTTCTTATTTATGTCTGTTATAGAAAATTATTTATTTCAAAAATAGGTTTTTCTTTATATTATTCAATGCGTTAGGGAAACATTTCATGTATTTTATTTCATACACTTCATTATCCATTGCATATATGCAAATAAATGCAAAAGGAAAGTCCATGCAGAGTATGAAGATCAGTTTTATTTATTTCCTCGGATGTTTCAAAGCAATGCTTATTCAGCTAGTAGGGGAAAATGAATATTTTACATAATCCCTTATTTTTAACAAATTAAAAAGAATGCAGAACATTCAAGAATTTTTTTTTTTTTAATTCTTTATTAAAAAATATAAATAGTTTTTATAAAGACTCGAACTCATGATTTTTAAAACAAATATCCAAAAATTAATGAATCATTGGCATTTAACTGAAACAAGTTTAAAATAATAAATTATAACTAGATAAAAATTAGGTGCAATTTATAAGTGTGTACTTGCATTAAAAAATTGTTTGGGGATAATTATGCATGAAGAGAAACTGCATAGCTAACAAAAACAGAAAATCTTCCACTGCTATACATAAAATATTACTAATTTAACAATAGTTGTTGAAAAAAAATGTACAATCTAATATATTCACATGATGAATAAGCATAAATGTTATAACATAATAATCTTGGTTTTCTTTTCGAGCAGTTTTTTAATAAAAAGTTCATAGAAAAAAAAAAGAATAATTCTATACTCTCTGCAACACTATACAACTGTACAGAACAATTGAATCTTCTAGATTAAAAAGAAAAAAAAATCAAATGAAAGCAATACAGTGATGCCATTCTAAATAACTAGAAAAACTACATAATTATAATATTTTATATCAGTAATATATATATATAGTAAACTTATGAGAAATTAGCCCAAAAATAAGTTGCTAAAAAGATCTTTTTTATTAGCCTGCAAATTCTGAAATTAGCACAAATGTCTAAAATTAGCCACATCTGGCAGCCTTGATGATAATGGTGAGACAGCTTGGCAGTCTAAGTAACCTAGTCTTAAAATAGTAATTTGAAAGCTTGGTTAAAAGTTTGGTGGTGAAATACTTTTCACTCCAAAGCAAATGCTCTTCCAATATTAACCGAAAAAGCCACTGTTAGTATAGTAGTATAGATTTTTCATTTCAAATAAATTCAAAATGATTTTCGGTCATAAAATGAATAAGCCCTCACTAATATTATATTAACAAATTAAATGGCAAACTAAAAGTTTTTAACTAGATGTTCCTAATTTAATTTAGAGAACTTTGTGGTCCAGCTGAATTTGAATTTTTAATAACTTTTATTAATTTGTAAAACAATTTTTTTTTAATATTCTTGCTAATTTTAACTAATGAATAAAAGGTAAAATAAGGGCATATAATTTTGATTAAAGATTGAGAGAAACAATTGTGCTTAACTACTGAATAAATTATAAATGAAAATTAAGCTACTTGTCTATTAAAATACTTGGTTTACTTGGCTTTAAAATAATATCAAATTTGCTGTAAGGATTTATAAAATATTTCAATTGAATAAATAGTCTCGAAATATTTTAAATATTTACATCTTGGAAATGAGGATTTATTTTAAAAGATTTGAAATTCTTAGTATTTTTGCACTTTTTTTATATTTTGTATAACACAGCATTTTTATAAAAACATAAATACAATAACAAATAGGTAAGTTGTATAATTGTAGACATCTTAATTTCTTTATAATTATGAACTTTGACTCAGAATTATTTCATTTTAGCCAAATTTACAGAAAGGAATAAAGTTGTAATCAGGATTAGAGCATATTTTTTCCTCTACCAAAATTTTTAATAATTTTTGAGTAATAATCATAAAATCATTTTTCTACACTTAGAGTGTTGGCTACAGGTAATGAAAACATCTTGTTGTAAATCAAAACCAATAAATATCATGTAACTCATCTTTAAATTATATTTTTCTTTCAGTTTCTTAACCAAGAGAATTATTTAAGCATCTCTGTTTTATCAAAAATTTTTTAATATTTTTTTATTCAAAATTTTTTAACATCTGAGAAATAGAATATTTAATATGATTTTTATTTTTAATTAGAATTTATTTTTCTAAATGTTAGCATTTTTAACATGAATATTTTTTATTATTTTATAAATTCTAATTATGATTTTTTAATTCAAATCTATTAGATTTTGTAATATGACAATTAAAGCTGTAATTGAGTTTTAAATATTGTATCAATTTTTATTGTTCATTGATTTTTAATCTAATTTTCAATATAATGTTAATTCATTAATTATAATTGATCATAGAAATATTAATTGTTGTATTATCAATATTAATAAAATTGGTAATGTAGAAATTGTAAATTTTCTAATATAAGTTTTCAAGATAAAAATTATTCTGATGTCATTTAATGAAATGATACTTGGCTCTTTTTTATTAATTCTAATTTAGAAATTTATTTGCACAAAAGATTTAGAAACAAGATTAATTTTTATAATATGGTTGTCTGAACAGTTATTTCATATAAATTTTTTTGTAATGTGTTTTGATGCCATAAAAAAAAATGTTTGAATCAGATTTAAGTCATGTTCTTAAATATATTAAACGAATAGCTATAACTATATTGTTTTTTTATCCGTGGTCTTACTTGTTTCTCTTTGCTTTAAAAATTCAGAGTAATGCATATCCTACTATATAATTCTTTTTGTAATTGCTTTGGACAGATATCTGCAACTTTAATTATAATTTGATGTGTTTTCTTGTATTTTACTAAATTTATTTTTATCTTTTGTAATGAAAAATTCTTTCTAAAATACCCAGATTAATTGTTGTTAGTAACACAAAATAATTTAACAGTTTAAAATACAAACCACTAAGTGTTCAATTTCCTGTTTAAGCAGTTGATAATTTTAAAACCTTACTATTTTATATTGTTACTAAGTGAAATCTACTTTGACCAATGAGAACTTCCCTTTTATCCAAATTGTAATTTTAGAATGGGCTATCATATCCATTAAGATAATAAATATAATCAACAGTAACAGAAATTTTATAATTCACTTCTTTATTCAATAGTACAAGTTACTTATTTAGTTTTTTAAATATAAAATATTAAATAAAATATCTTTAATAAGATTATATTTTTTTCGAAAATCCCTAATGAAATTATTTGAAGAAAAGTAATAAATATCTGACGTTTTCAATTTATGTTTGTATACATAAATTATGTTTGATTTTAAGAAAGAAGGAATGTTTGACTTTAAAAATGAAATAGTGATTATTTTATGAAATGTATTTAATATTTCACAAACACGATGAATTTAAAATTTTGCATAAAAACCTGATGCAGCATGCATTTTAAATAAAAAAATATGCCAAGATACTTGTTCTAAAATTTCTTTTCATATTTCATGTTATATGAGATACTTTAATTTCTATCTCAAATCGCATTACAACATAATTGTATTATAAGAATTATTATTTTATGATGGATATTTGTTACATCATATAAATCTACAGCAAATAATGCATTTTGTATATATTATGTAATAAATATCTTGTAAATATTGTTGACAATTCATATATTTTGAAGAAAACTATTTATTTAAATTTAATAAAATGAAATTATTTCAATTAGATATTAGATGTGAAATAGTAAATTTTATATAATGCATTACTAGATGTTAGTGAAACATTAAGTTTGATACAGATTTAATCGTTTTTGTAGATATTTAGTTAAGTACTTCCTATACAGCTTTTAAAAAGTATCTTTATGAAAATATTTATATTATAATTAATAGTAAAACTTTTTTTTACATGATGCTTAAATTGTCTTTCTAAAATAATAAAAATGACAATTATTTTGACATTTAAAGCAAATGTTTAAGTAATTGATATTTATTTTTTTAAAATTAATTCAATGGAAGAACTGGAAAACATTTTAAATAAAGTTAATTAATTAATTAGTTAGTTATTTGATTTGTTTTAATAATAATTATAATAATTTTACAACAACTAGTAAAGCTAATCTGTAAAACATAAGAATATTTTATTTTACAATTTATCACAGTTCACACAGTTAGAAAGTGATTTCAAAATGTAAAATAAAAACAACACAAAACTTGCTAAAAGAAGTCCAGCACAATAAGTTATCTAAAATGAAAAAAATAATAATAATTAATACAACTTTAAGAAATAATTCGCAATTTTATCTTACTTTTTAAGTTCATGCATTAAATCAGGGTGAAATTTTCAGAATAAATTCAAAAATAGATTGATCATTTTTAATATTAATCAAATAATTTATGAGGAAAGGTACATGCAACTATAAACTTCCAAATATAAACTGATTTATGTATAAACCAAGAGAAAGTGTTTTCTTCAAAAACTTTTACAGAAAATTCAAAACTCATAAATAAGACAAAATAAAGAAATTAAAAAGATTAAAGTTATTCTACTTTTCAATTGTTATATTTATTAATTATTTAAGGTATTCCATTATTATTTCTGGTGTATGTTTTAGTAATTTTCTGTTAGCAGGGCACAAATTTCGGCAACATCAGATTTTTGTATTCCCAGTGATGTAATAAACCAGCAGTATAGATAAGTTTGGAAATAAAAAAAAACTCATTTATATAAACTTATTTCATTAATTTTTTTTTTTTTTTTTTTCATATGCTTAAGTGTATATATAAAGAAATAAAAGCATGCTATATTTGGCAATTTATTACTTGAATCTGGCTAATGCAAAGTACCTACGTTTTTTATGAGATTAAAAAATACATACATTAGCCAACCCCATAATTTAATTTTTAAAAGTTCTAAAAACTCTCAGCTTATACACAATATAGAGTGTATATATATATGAAACAATATTTGTAGAAATGCTTATAAAAGTTATAACTAAATTTTAATATATGTTTAAATACAAAAATTTTAATGGTAATGTAAATATAAATATAATAGAGAATAATATTTTAGTTAGTTGCTCAATGTAGTGTAACTTGTTAGTAATTAATTTAAATAAAATTTGGCTTCTAAAAATTTGATGGCTATATAACAATTTAAATTTTTGCAATATTTCCTTTTTTCCAACATACATTTGATGTACAAGTAAAATACATCATAAATTATTTCAAAGATCTACTTTTTTTTTTTTAAGGAGAAGGAAAGAATTACCTAATGATAATCATTAAAAAAATTAAACTTTATAAACATGCTATGATATATATTCACTATATTGCTATTTTAAAATAAAATTTAATGAAAATTATACACCTAGGCAACAAAGTAATTTCTAAGCATACAGCCATTAATTTTTATGTAAGTATACTTTCTTGATCCTTTAAATATAAAATACATTTTCTGTACTAAGGCTTTAATGTCTCTTAGATTATTTGTAGAGTTAAGGCAAATAAAACAGTTGTTAAATTTTGCACCTAATCTATATTAAAAAAATTATTTATTTTTTATTATTTTACCTAAAGTTGTTTGTATTTCTAAAATGCATCATATCTTTAATGAAGCATCAGTAACAACTCTTTCATTTTGTTTAATTAATTCATGCTAAGGATAATAACTTAATAAAATATATAGAAGTATTA
The DNA here is from genome assembly GCA_021605095.1 of Caerostris extrusa. Classification (NCBI taxonomy): domain Eukaryota; kingdom Metazoa; phylum Arthropoda; class Arachnida; order Araneae; family Araneidae; genus Caerostris; species Caerostris extrusa. The sequence goes on from BPLR01006610.1 coordinate 102,960, forward strand.
ATAAATTATGTAATTTTAGTCTTTAATCTATAATAGGTTTCATAATATTATTATTATCTTATAATTCTAAATAAATGCTTACATTATTCTTTTCTTTCTCTTATATTATGATACCAAGTAAAAAGCCATTCTCTTTTATTCCATACATATTTCTGGCCATAATGTAAATACAGACTGAAAACAGAAAAGTAATGCCAATGAATGTATTGAAAAAAAATATTTGCCATTTAAACTTTAACAATGCAAAAATTTTAATCTGTTATACATAGCTATACAGTTAATAAAAAAAATATAGTAATTTACTATTAACATGATATTAAAATGTTTTTAATTATAATAAAAGGCAAATAATGAGAATGATATTCATATTGTTAAAATGTATTGATATATAGATAGATTTTTAGTAGTTCTTAAATAAAGAAAATATTTTTTATTTCTTGAAATTTTCATAGCAAAAAGTTTTATGCAAACCTTGTATGAAACTGTTATTTTCATACAGAAGGCTGGTGTAGCCCAGCACAATTCTGTATGTAACCCAATTTGAAATATGCAACATTCCTTAAAATGCTGAGATTGGTGTATATTTTTAAAAATTCTAATAACATAAATATATATTTAAAATAATGAAATTTTTCTTTTACATATGTAGCAATCTACAATTTTCCTCTAACTGCATATTCAACTGTCCTGCCATATTAGCAAACCAAAAAAACGGTGTAGTAAACTGTAAAAAGAGCCTTCGCTTAGAAAATAAGGAAATTGAAAGGATTGTCATACAAAATCTTTTCATCGTTTTCAGAATCAAATGGACAAGACACTTACAAATTTACAATTATTATTTTTTTATTTTCTAAGATATTTTTTATTAAAAGATTAAATTGCTTAACTTTCTCAATGGTTTAAAAAAAAAGTATGTGAAAATAAATATTCAGATTATTATGTTACACTTATTATACATATATTTTAGTTGTTCATTATCTGTTTTTTTTTTTTCCCCCGCTTAGTAATTACCCTTAAATGAATAGATCTTATGTGTTGTCCCAGAAAGTTTGCTTTTCCAAATGTGGCTGAAGAAAATTTTAAAGTTGGAAATGCATATGATTAGTATAGACTAGTTCTTAGTTAGAATAATCTGTAACAGGATTTTTATCTATTAGACTGAAAATAATTACACATTGCTAAAAATTAAACAATCATGCTTACGCTCCAAATACAGCTCCACCTAAATGAGCAGCATGATCAAATAGCCTCCATCCTGCTATAAGACCTACCAGATCAAGTGCCATTATAGCTTTTATTGCCTAGAAACAAAAATATGATAAAACATTTTAAAGGTAAAATGAATTTATCTAATTAATATAATACAAAAGGAAATATTTTTAAGGATAGAACAACTTTTCTTCACATTTAAATAAATATAAAACCAAAAGAGAAGCCTCAAATAGTTGTGCCCAGTTTATGGCATAGAATTTTAAAAGTAAAATATTTAAAATTTAAATATCATTTGTGGACTAAAAATTATAATGAAAATCACATTTGATTACATAATTAAAAAGTGTACTAAACATAACATTTTGCATAAAAATAGTTTTTATACAATAATTTTGAAAATATTTCACAAAATAAGAAACATTTAATTTGTAAAAATCTTTATATGATAATTAATTATAAAAAAAAAAAGCATAAAGAAAAAAATTTTAATGTGTGTATTTTGAACACATTTATATATTTTTTTATATTTGAAACATTTAAAATACATCGAAAAATGCAAACAATACATCAACTTACATTACCAGCTGAAAAGGTAAAAAATGGAAGCAATATGATTTGGAGTTGAATATCTGGAAATTGGAAACACATAGATGAAAGTATAGCCATCAAAGCACCAGACTAAAAAAGAATTAATAATAGATATAACATTAAGCAAAACGTAATGAGAAATAACATTAAGCATAACATTTATTTCAATTGCAAAATATTAGAAATTTCACAACTCTATTCATAAAAAAAAACTAAAGAAAATTCCTGCTTTAGGTTTTGGAGAAAAAAAAGGTAAATTTTAGAAAACCGTACAATATTTCAAAATTTTATGTACAGAAATTTCAGTATTTTATTTTGGGTTTGTGTAAATAAAGCTAGAGTTGAATATCAAAATAGAATAAATAGTATGACAAAAAAGAACTAGAAATTTAACTAAAACACAGCCTAACTTTAAAAAACAATACAATAACTTAAAAGTTGTAATTTTTACAGTTTTTATTAAATTAATTTTGATATATACAGATATAAAAATAATTTCACAACAGGAAACTTTCACAATATATTGTAGAGAAACTTGTTTTCACTTTTGTGTTGCCAATAGCTTAGTGGTTAATTATCTACCTGCAACGGGAAGGTATACCTACCTGATTAAAGGAAGAGTGCCTAAAAAATTGTTTTTACTTTGTGTGTGTTTCTCATTTCTTCTAGAATGCTCCTTTACTTTGTATTGTTTTATTTCTAGATCTTTCCAAGTTGGGAATGTTTTAAAACCTGTATATAAGTTGTTGTAATCCCCATTACGATAATTAAAATCTCAAGTTGAGATATCATTTACTTCGTCAGTGCACTTTGATCTATGCTATAGTTTAGTGGAGGTGGCAGATAAAATCAATGTGACAGAAGAGCTAAGCAGAAATCTATGCCTTCAAGGAAACACTCATATATTTGGCTTATTAATAGTTCAAAGTAAAGATTCAAAAAAAATATCCAAAACAATGGAATCTCAAATCAGGAAGACAAAGTTTCCATCTCTAACCAACCCTTCTCCAGAGCCACTACTGACCTATCAGGTATATAGAAATCCTTCATCTTTTCAAGGATGACCAGCCAGATAGTGCATTCACAGTCCTTGGTAGATAGCTCAAGGACTATAAATGCATCGCAGCCCATAATCGCTGGGATGAATAAATGCTTTTGGCAAACGTCATCTTCTACTTTTCCGGAATTGCTAGACTATGATTTGTCAACAATGAAGATACTTTTTACGGATTTGACCCCATTCAGAAACTCCCTGAACAACATATTTTCTTGAACAGAAGATCTTAGATGTTAAGCTTAAAGACAATTACTTACATGTAAACAGCGTAGATGAGACGTCTCAATAATACATCCAAGACGTACTTGCTATGTGCCGATGAGTTAACTTCTTTATGACAGAAGACGAGAATGTGACCTATCCTATGAGAGGGATAGCAGAGGACTTCTAACCACATCCTGGTGCAGGATTATCAAACTGTTGATAAATTTGTAATACACTGCCGTCAAATAGAAAATCTTTGGCGAACACGAATCGCCAGGCCCAAGTTCCAACGACTGTCCTGTGTTTGTACTGTGTCACTCGGCACAAGTGACTTGAAATGCCTGGTTCGTACTATCGGAAGTAGTTCCAGAAATACAGTAAAATAACGATGAGACTGAATCTCCAAATAACATTTTAACCGTTGTCTGGGACCAAGTTATCGAAGCTCTAGTTCCATTTGCAGTACTAAGAAGATGCCATAAGATGTCACAGCACCGAGTTTCAATAAAAGCCTTTGCAGACATGTTCAGCAACAAACAATATCACTCCACAATGTGAGACAGACCTGTGGAGAACTGCCGACCATGTGCCTCTCTGTTCTCCCATGTATGTGCTGTAATACTGCATTGAAAGATGACGTGTATTACACCAGAATATTTAAATTCATGCACAGCCTACTCCATCCAGTTATATAAGCAGCTCTTCATATTTTCGTCGACTTTTCAGCGGAACACAGTCATTGTCGCTAGTAGAACTCCATAGTCTGTCTCAACGCTGATCCAATGAGAAAACTAAATCAGGAGCCCAGTTTAGGAGGTCAGGTAGCAACCGAAGAAAATCCTCTGCTACACACCAACTACCAATGGAAAAGGACATTACTTATGTCATAGTGAATGATAAATGTAGAAAAACATTTGTCGATTTGGATGCCAGTTATTTTCTCATATCTCTTACCAGTTAAAAGTCCTACATTTGCTGCAGATGGTCCTGTTCTAAAAATTGCCTGTAGAAAATCTGTAGAAACATCAGGACACTGAGTATTGAAAATAGATTTAAATGGAACCATTTGAATTTCTTGTGTTTCCATAGTGCAGCCACAAAATAATACTCGGTTGGAACTTTTTCCAGTAATTATTAAATTATTAAAACTAAAAGGTTGATTTTGATATGAAAAATATTATACAATTATTAAATACATGAAGAACCATGAAAGAAGATAAATTTACTTAAAATAATTTCTCTACAAAAAAAGAAGAAAAATGAGGGGAAACTCAAAGAATGAGAGAATAATTAGAATAAAACTTTTTTTTTTTTAACTTTTTAAATTTTTTTTTTTCTTAAATTATAAAATTTGGATACATTATATTCCTCTTTTCATATACAGAACTATTCAAATAAAATTTATAATTATTTCATAAAATAAACCAAATATAAAAATAGGAAATTACATACAGCTCCTAAAGATGTAACCAATCTTCCTGATGCAACTTTAAAAACATAGCTAGCAAATGATGATATTACACCTTTTAAATACAAAAAGAAAATTATAAAATAAAACAAATATAATAAACAGGATTTTTTATCAGTTATAATTTTGCTTTTATATATTTATTTATTTTTTTTTTTGTAGAAAAAAAAAAGTCCTGTTGTCAAAAATATTTTTGAGCTAAACAATGCCATTATAATATTTTTGACTTTAATAAATGCATGCTAAAATAAATCTTTTATAGGTCATATAAAATTTTAATTGACATTTTTACTCACAATAAATAATTTAATGAGTAAACAATAGTAAATTTAAAAAAATATATTTTTCTAAGTTACTTTTAAGTTAAAATAAAATATGCAAAAACAGAACATAATAAATATATTTATAGGCATGCTTGCTATAATGACTTAAAAACATTAAATTATTTCTTTGCTTTCTTCATTGATTGAAAATTTAATTTTAACTAAACAAAACATTTTTCTAATGAAGTTGTAAAACATATATTCTGCATTATTAAAATCTGATAATTTTTATTAGATTTTTTAGCAAAGACATCTTGCTACTCACATAGGAGGGAAAGAAAAACATGGTTAAGTAATAAGCAATTAAAATTAAAAAAAAAAAAAAGGAATGCGTTTAATCCTTTTTCACACATATTTGCACAAAAGAAAAGCTTAATCAGGAAACTAGGAAATAACTTTTAATTATGTTAATTAATTTTTAAAAGCAAATTGAAACAATTTAAAAATATTTTTGAGTCTTATATTTCTTTTTCCAAAAAAAAAAAATAACAATAAAGGTTGCATATGTATAAATGATTTTTTACTTTATCTAGAACTGCTGGAATTGCAGAATTTTTTTAAAATTATTATGTACATAGTATTTCACAACTAATTTTAATAATTTAATGATGATTGTTCATTAATAGCTGCCTTTTAATTGAGGAAAGTTTAGAACATTATATGATAATGATTTATAAACAAAAATACAAAAAATATTAGGCTGAAATATTCATTTTAAACATGTTCATGTAACAAATGCTGAAATATTTATTCTTTTATTATAAAGTCATTAAAAATGTAATAAATATTTTACCTGCACTACAATACAAAGCTACAAATTGTTCTTTTCCATAAAATGCAACAGCTCCGTCAGAAAAACTGTATAATACATACATATTACAAGCTAAATGAAAAAAGGAGTAGTGGCTAAATGTTGATAAAAACATTGGCAAACATGATGATCCTGTAATTAAAAATACAGAAATTTTAATAACATTAAAATTTTCTTTTAAACATCCATAAAAGTTAAAATTTCATTAAAAGTTTTTAAACAATTACATTATACATATATGCAGACAGAAAGATATGTTTTGTATGAACATTCATATTTATTATTTGTTATAACAATATGTCAATAAAATTTTGTAAACCTGTACATAATACATAAGATTTTTTTTTATCCCTAGAATAATTTATATGTATTATGTGCGCGTTATTATGTTATATGTTATTACGCTATTATGTATGTTATTGTGAGCATATTATTTATTATTATAAAAAGTCTGATTAAGACCCAATGAGTATATTTGACATTTGCATTTTAATTCCACAAAAGGGACCTCTGATATTACAGAGATGTATAACATAATTTGAAAAATATTTAGTTATATTATCTTATATTTTTTTAATGTATTTAAAAAACAATAGCTCATTCTTTCAATTATGGTGCATTAACAAAAGAAAAACACAATAAAAAAAAGAAACTGGAATGGAAAAAATACAAGCTAAATTTTGAAAAATTTAAATTTCATCATACATAAATATTGATGATTAGAATTTGACAAACTATGTATATTATTATTTATCTTAAAAAGACTATTTTTGAAGAGAACAAAATTAATAATTTTAAAAATTGAGCTAATTATTGCTCTTATTTTAAAAACAAGAGCAAATATAGAAAATAAGGGAAATATTTTCTTACATTAAGAGGAAAGGAAAAAGAAAACATAACATATCAATACATTGTTTTGCAGAAATAGACAAGATTTTTTTTTTTTTAATTTATTAGAAAGTAGAATTATACAAAAAAATTTAACTGATAAAAAAAAAGAAAATACTCAAGGCAGGTGAGGCACTGAAGTACTGTGTCATAAAAGGGTACATAGCTGGTATCCTCCATAACAGAAATACACATAAGTTAATTCCAAAAATTGTCAGAGCAATCTTTTGACCTTCACTTTTACTATTCCACCAAGCATTTATCTGAAAAAGAATATTTGTGAAGAAAGCAAAATTAATAATTTTAAAAATTAATTTAATCTATTATGTAATTTATACTAAAAGCAAGAAATTAAATACATCTGATTGAAATAAATATGTATTCTTATTCAATATAATTTGTCGAAAAATTCTCATGTATATGTACTATGACATTTTTTATGAACATATTTCTTAAACAACATTAAAAAAATTTTCTTCTCAACTAAATATTTATTAATTTGATGTGTTTGGTTTTATAAGTATTTTAAATTTAATTTTGAATGAATGCAATAAATTGACATTCATTTCAACTAAGTTTCAGATCGTTTTCAACACTAATTCATGAAATATAAAAAGAAAATGCATAATTTCACAGATTTCATTATTTATTCTATGCACAGAGCATGGCAAAAATTGTATGGTATTAAACATAGATCTTCAAATTTTTTAATTGAAGAGCTACACTACTACTACTACTATCGCAATCAAGACCTAGACAGTTAATCAAACAAACATAGTGTAGTTTTTAAAAATATGTACAAATTTACATTCCGGAACTATCCTGTGAGTGAAGTATCTATAGGTGGGATGATGGATTCTGTTACATTAGTAATTTCGGCTGTATTTACAGGCAAGTGTCAAGGACATGTCATTGTGGCAGAGATGCCATCTGGAGAAAGAGCATGTTCTGGAAAAGTTCTGCTGCACAACAATTTGTCAGGAAATTTGAGGACTTTCAAATGTTTTCGAAAATGTTCAAAGGATGCGTGGTATAAATACTGAAGACAACCGAGAGTTTGACAGTTCCAAATTTTGAGTTCATTATTTTGATTTGAAGTTACATTTATTTTGTGTAGATTTGTATAAATATGGAAACAAAAACAAAAGATAGCAAGTGCAAATCATTTAAATACTAATAGGGTAATCAATATTTCGTGAGTGAGTCAAGTAATAAGGCAATGTGCATAATTTGCAATGGAACAACATCAGTCCTCTCAAAGAACACAATATAAAAAGTCATTAGGAAATTAAGCATTTTCGGAATTATTCCAAATTTACTGATAGCCTACAATTAGAAAAATATAAAAGCATTCAAAAGCAGGTTAACATCTCAGCAAACATTGGCAAAAGAATGTAAATGCTGAACAAGAAGTAGCAACTCATGCTAGTTTGCGATGACTCATTCAATGATGAAACATAGAAAACCTCTTCGCTCAATCATTGAGAGTTTAATGAAAAGACTGGAGAAAACTAATTACCATATTATACAGCAATACGGTAGCTCAGCAGCGGAAAAGTTCTAAGGCTATTTTTAGTTCCAAGTTATAATCGAAATTTAGTAGAATGAAAGAAATCGTCCTACGGTTGAGTTACAAAACAGTGAGTGGTTATGAAAGTTATCATTGTATACATGTTTAATTTACACATCAATTACTTTAACTTAAAAATTACAAGGAGAAAACCAACTTCTGCTTGATGTATGTAATCATATTAAATCTTTCGACAAAAAAAATTATTTTGTTTCAACTTCCAATTGAACAAAAAAATGTTTCATCTATTTTAATACATGCTACACATTCAGTCAGCAAACTAGCATTCCAGTTCCAGTAGATTTTGCAATTTTAGCTTTGAGTGCCTTAAAAATATACTTTAAGTCTTGCTCTTCAAATTTTGATGTAATTACAAGCGTCAAGATTTTGAAAACCTTTTTTAACATTAACAAATAGCTTTAAATAGAAATTATTGATTTGTATTGTAATAATATTTTTGAAAAAATGTTTAAAATCATCATTGCTAAAATTTTAGGTCTTCCACTTACACAGTTTGATCAGTTGCAGGAATTTGCAAGCTGCTTTTTTTTTCCCCCTGCTTTTGAAATTATTTATCTGTATGAATGCACCTTCTCCAAAATGAAATATAAGAAAAATATTTACAGATACAATTAACTGATGAGTATTTGAAGTTGCTGCAAATAATTTTCACTAGTAAACTTGATCCCCAACTACAAACATAGTAAGTGGAAAGTTACAGCTACATAAATCTCATTAATCCTAATTATAGTTTCCTAGTTTCATATAATTAATTACAGTTAAAATGCTCAATTTCATTATGCATGTTATTTATTTTTGTTCTTTTTGATTAGTCATTACATAAAAACATCCACTTGTTGTTCTGTATGATTTATGATTCTGTAAGTTTTACAATTTGATCAAAATAAATTGTGGTAGATCAGATTGATTGTGTTCACAAGCCAACATCAGCCCACAGGCTGAACTTTAGGGATGTATGATATTAACCATTGAAAAGTTTAAAATCAAACTGGAATAATTTCTTTTAATTATCTTAAATTAATAAGTATCATAAAAGAATTACAAGAATTTACAATACTATCACTTTAACAAACTAAATCCTTACAAATTCTAAAAAAAAAATAATAATTTAATTTTTATATATGAATCTTCAACTATATGTATTCTAGACAATTAATAATTAATATGAAAAGATTTAAAGAGAATAATTTAATTCATACTAAATATAAAATAAAAAATTAATTTAGTTATTATTATCCAATATTACTTAATTTTTTATATAATTTTATTTAATTATTTTTAGATTCCTTAAAACTGATCCTTTTTTGCTAAAGGATCATTATTACATTTTTAATAACAATATGCTCAGTCCATCTTAATATTTTATCTTTGTAACATTTTATAACAGAAGAAAGTATGTTATTAGAATTTAGTTTTTGTAAAAAAAATTAATTTAATGTAGGAAATAAATAATTTTTCTATAATTTTCTATTATTCCATATAATAACACATTAATGTAAAATAATATTTTTTCTAATAATATGAATTCCTGAAAGCATTAAATTTAATAATAAAATTCTCAACATCATAAAATTATGAATTTAAAAGTAAAAAATAAATAAAAAATAGTTGCCTGTCTTCTGATTTCAGATCGTTTAAATCCAGAACTTTGAGACCTAAATGGAGAGTACCTATTCCCAAAATTTTGTGCAAACTTTCTCATTTCTTCATATTGCCAAATAGTTGATGCGGCAAAACAGCATCCACTAAACTGGGAAAAAAAGAAAAAAAAAAACACTTATGCTTACTTTCAAAATAAAAAATTGAATTTAATGCCAATAAATTTAACATTTAAATATCCTACAAACAAATATGAGATGCCAACCTCAAATATGACTTTTCAATAGTATCTCAATTTTTTATAGTCCCATATATACAATTCTAATAACATCCAACTTAAGTTTTCCAATAAAATGTATCCTTCTTTTAATAAAGTCCCTCACAGACCAACAGTTCTTTTTTGGATAAAAAATTGCAATAGTGACAATATATTTATTTGTGCATGTTATTAAATAAGATTGAAAGTTACTTGCTTAGTTACTAAAACAAAATTTGCATAAAATTTTCTTTAGTGCTATTTTTCTTTTAAATTGATGGAAGTTTTTTTTAATCGCATTAAGTTGCGAAAGTGATATAGATTTCTTTTTTAAATTACCATAGAAATCTTAAATTTTTCTCATAGTCCGTAAATAATGCAAAAGTTTTGATAATTTCCATACAAATTAAGGATAATCTATAGTTGCTGACATCCCTGATATATGATATTAAAGATTATAAAATTTATTAAAAATTCTTCATCTATATAATAAAAAATAAACTTTTACAGCATAATGCATTAAGCTCCTTCAATTATTTCAATAAATCTTTAAAAAACATCACTAAGAATTCATGCAAACATATATAAATTTGTATTTTATCCATATGTAATTGGTTTAGAATGAGTTTTGTCAACAAAAAGTGATGCAATTAACACATAAACATTAATATATTAGGTTGGCAACATAATAATTGTAGATTTTAAATAAGAATGAAAATCCAAAATTTTTTGCTTAAAAATATAACTTTATTGAATTGGTTATAGTCCGTGTTTGTCGATGACCTTTTGCCATCTTTCAGGCAGTGTCATAATTCCATCCATTGTGGAAAAAAATAATAAAACTTCTGATTTTTTCCCAACAAAAATTGAATTAAATGTGATTTTACATCATCAGTGTAATTAAAATTTTTACCATTTAAGGAGTTCTGCATGGAATGAAATAAATGGTAATCTGAAGTGCACTGCTATATGGTGGATGTGACAACACATCTCAACTTAGTTCAATAATTGTTGGAAAATGACAAAAGATATGTGGGGCTTTGTCATGTATATTATCATACTGGAAAACAACACTCTTATGATTTGCCAATTCTGGCAGCTTTTCTTGAACTGTAATGCTGAGTTTGGCGAGTTGTTGAAAATGCATGTTCAAATTAATCGTTTGGTTTCTTGGCAGAAGTTTAAAGTGCAGAATTCCTTTATAATCCCACCAAACTGACAGTATTTTTTTTTCTTTTATTTATTTTGGTGAATCTCAGCTTTTTGCCTTCTGGGCTAATTCTTCTTGCCTCATCCACGATCTTTTCCGATTAATGTAGTTATAAACTATCCATTTTTTGTCGCCAGTTATCAGAAAAGGATGAATTTCGTAGCGCTTGAGAAGCGAATCACAAATGTTAATGCAATGCAATATATGAATCTTCTTAAGCTGATGAGGGGATACGTAAAAAGAATTGGTACTTACGTATTAACGGTACCTTGGCGACAGACTTGGCGGTTTTAAGTGTACGCCAATCTAACAGCTACTAAGGTTACCAAACAAATAGAATAGATTGGTGTCACTTAAAAACCTCCAAATCTGTAGCTGCGATTGGCGCGTGTGCTCTTTATTGACGATTTTTAAGTGGCACCAATCTATTCTATTTGTTTGGTAACCTTAGTAGCTGTTAGATTGGCGACACTTAAAAACCGCCAAGTCTGTCGCCAAGGTACCGTTAATACGTAAGTACCAAAGAATTTCTTGGCATAGCCAAACTGTTTAAATTATTTTTAAATGCATGTATGTGATACGTTGAGCTTCTCTGCTATGACAATGTGAATCAATAATGGGCTTGATGTGGGTCTTATCAACTTCAACTGGACCACCAGATCGCTGCACATTTTTCAGTAAAAAATCCCCAGTACAAAATTTGGCAAACCAATTTTGGCACTGCCTTTCTTTCAAGGCTTCATTTCCATATATGGTACATAACTTCTTGTGTGCTTTAGAAGTGTTCTTGCCTTTTCGAAAATAATACATTAAATTATATCTGAAATGCACGTTTTGTTCTTCCCTTTTAAATTGGTATAAAAACGAAACTAAATAATTAATCGATACAATTTTTTTACTAAGTTAAAGGGAGAAATCCAAACAGCAAGAAACCAATATAGGTTAGGTGCTTTGAATAAGTTCCCAAAACAAAAGAATGTGCTAAGACCATCTATTGACAAAATCCACAATCACTTACTTGCCAACCCAATATTATATACATTTATATTCTTCACATTTTTAAAATATATTCCATTTTTTTTTTTAATGTAAAAAATCATTATAAAAAACTTTTCTTCAATTCAAAAAAATTAAAAATTGATGATATATTAAAAAAATAAAGAAAAAAATTATTCTTTAATATTTATCAGGAGAATCCAATCTATAGGATAGGGCAAAACTCTTATTCTGATACAAATACACATCAAAATCACATAATCACATACAAATTTAATAATATTTAAACAAAAAAATAGTAAGTAATGCATAATGTAAAATATCCACAATGACATAAAAAATAGTATATCATAACAATCATTGATTTTTTTTTTTATACAGCTTTTTGTTTAATTATTGATTAGACACGAAGTTTAATTGATAAAAAAAAATATAGCAGAAAATAAAAATAGATTATATACATGAAACTTTAATTAAAATAACATTATTTTTTAAAAAATTAGAATTTCAAAAATAAAATAAATGCATAAATGTCTCAATATTTTGAAGAAATTTATGCTTTTACGTTGGGCTGCTTTCAAAGCAGAGCTGGAGTACAGAATTCAAAGTCCTATTTTAAGTTATATAAATCATCTCAGGTAAAGTATGGCAACTTTTATGAGAAGGGTGGTAAAGGTCTCAGAGCAAGAATTTTAAATTAAAATAAAAGATTTTTGTTACTATAAATTTTATAATGTTTCATATGCACATACATTTATACAATTTGTTTAGAAAAAGTCAAATAAACTTACAGAAACTGTGAATATAAATGGTTTGATAAGACATTTAGGACTCAGTCTGGACGTTACAACTTCAGATACTTCATTAATGTTTCCATCATTTTTTAATGACCATCTTGAATTTTTTGATTGTCTGGTAAATGTTTTTGAGATGTTAATCACATTATTGTTCCTGAAATTTTTAATAGATGAAACATTTCCATAATAAAATATGAAAAAGAAATCAGATTTTTAAATTGGTGAGTGAAATTTGAAATTTTAAAAAATTTTATGAATTGAAAAGATATTACAACAAATGTTGTTTACGTTAAGTAATTCATTTTAGTAATATAAAAAATTTGCATAATTAATAGCTGATATAAATTAAAAGAGGAAATAGCATAAACAGTTGATTTAGAAATAAAAGCTTGTTTTTTTTTTTTTTTTTTTTATTTTTTTCTTATTTCAAACAATATGGTGATATGCTATTATGTACTCAAAATAAGTAACTTATGATTACATAAATTTTAATTAAAATGCAAAATAAAATTAATGAAAAACAAGTAATATAAAGATATGATTTAGTAAACATTCCAAACAAATACAAATGATATAATGCAAAATGACGACAGAGATACAGAAAATAATTTTTAGTTGTACCTTTTGCTATGCAAGTGAAATATTTAAACAAAATAATCATTACTAAATAAGAATTATAACTACAGTATTAATAAAAATAAGTAAATATACATATTTGATATATAATAATATCGTTAAGATATTATGTAAAGTATAATATTGAAAATATAGCATAGCATAAAATATAATATATTAAGTATAGTATTAAAGGAGAAAGGGAAAGTTTATGTGTAACAATAATGTCAGATTTCACATGAAAGATTTAAAATTATCTTATTTGGTTTTCATAAATAAAGAGTTCTAAATATAAAGTAATTTTCGAACATATATATTAACATAATCAATAACAAAATTAAAAATAATTACGTTAAGTGGCATAACTTTCGTTGCATTACACTTAGTATCATATTGAAGAAAAATTAAAATTTCTAGGAAGTGATAAATTTTTTACTAAACCGGTATTACTCAAATGTTTGTAAACATTTCATAATACAGATTTGACTTGACTTGACTTGACTGGACTAGGTGCTTTGAGATTTATGCTCGCTCAAGCTGCTTTACCATAATTTATCCAAATGTTTTGCAAATAAAATAGACAATGTGATGCTGAAAGACAAATTACAATCAAAGAACTAAAAAAGCCCAAAATTCGTTAATCCATCATACTATATCGATCCATGAAGGTGTTCGATAGATCTCATGTTGAGTTTCGAACATGATTTTGAATAAAACGAAATAGTGAACGGAATTTTTGACAATCAAAAGAAAAGAAATAAGCAGAATAAAAATAAAAGAGATGAATTGATAAAGCTGTTGATCGATTAGATCACAACACTATGAATTGGGAGGATGGTAAGAAACTGCGAATATCCCATATTACAAAGGAAGAAACATAAAATAAAAACTGAGCGACTTCAAATCCATTGCTGGCAAAGTTACAAGACATTTATCCAGGGGAAAAAAATGAAGAATTGTTGCAGTTTTGTAATGCGTATTTTGAATCAGATCGAATATCCCAAAAAATACAAATAAATACTTGTATCCGAAAGAACTTTATAATTTATTTCTTGGCTTCTCATATTTGCGGCCTGATGGCTAATTGGCTAGCGCTCTGGCCGTTGGTACCCCAGGTTTCAGGTTCAAATCCTGTTAGTGATATAGATGTTTGTTAGTGATTCGTAATCCACGTTAAACTGTAAATCCCGGTCTAATTAGCCCAAAGTTTGCCCAAAAAAGGCCTGTAGAGTAACAAACCAATCCTTATATTTCGTACAGTAGAGCAAAATATGTTTCACAGTGGACTGCAGAATAGACACAAAGGGGGCGTAGTTAGACCAAATCTAGGGAGTTTAGCGTTTGGCGGGCATGTTTTCGTGTGAAATCTAAAAGATAGTTTTCCTTTTGAATTGTAGGATAAATTCAATGACTAGATTTAAGGCTATTTAAATTAATAAATTCCTGAACATGTTTTCCGCTTACTTATTATTTTTTGTTTCTTGTATTAACTTCAGTTTTTGATGAATTATAAGATCCTTTGGAGATATTCAACGAAAAAGAGTGGTGTCTGCCGTTGACTTTGCGAGATAGTCACTAGTTCATGTTCTGTGACGTAAACATGTCCTGGAATCCAAATGAATTCAATTCTTAAAATGCTATTTATGATATTTGAATTTGACTTCCAAGTAGTTTGATGAAAGTTATAATTTTATAAAGCTAGATGAACAAAAAGACTGTCTGTAAGGATGATATATTTGTGAGCTGAGAGAAATTATGACGAGAAACTTAAAATCAATGCAAGGGCTTCACCAGTGAAAATACTACTGTAATAGGAAATCTGACCTAAGGAAGACTCTTGGGAAACAATATTGATAACAGCTATTGAATGTATTAGATATGTATTAGATGCATCTGAGGCCGAAATAACCTTTTCTTTCCAGGATTCATCTTTATATTGTTAAAAAAAAAATGTTCAATGACAGGTGGGGAAGCTGTTTGTTTGAAAAGGCAAATCGTCAAAATGAAAAGTAATTTTGGAGTTCTGACTTAATAGAAAATTGGTAATTAAATTGGAAAGTGTAGATTGGAAGGTGTTATCTAGATGGTGTGCATAAAAACAGCTTGAAGAGAAATTGGATGTTTTAACCTTGGAGATTGATTTTCAGACATCAGATAAATGAAGAGAGGAGAGATTAATCGAAAGAAATCTATCTAAGAAAAAAAAACGCTCTTCCAGCATAGGCTGCCTCTGAGATAATGAAAGTTGAAGGGCTTCTTTGTGTAAAATACGGAGGGAGACTATTAAGAAACATAAATCTGAATGGTATAAAGTATCTAGAATTTTGAGTTCTCTGTGGCTAAAGAAGATAAAAATAGGAGACAAGTTGTCGAAAAAGATGCATCATTTTGTAAACAAACTTTAGCCGAATAATTTTAGAAACTATAATTGTACTTCTCTGCATTTCCTCTGATTTGATAGTAGGTTTGGTTTGTCGCTCTACCGTCATCTTGTGCACTCTTTTAGGCTAAATAGACCGGAACCTACAGTTTAGAGCTGGATTCCGAACCACCAACAAACATCATGCCACCGCTAGCAGATTTGATAGTAGGAGGTTTCCGAATTTGCATTTTGAATATATTACGACCGACAATCCCAGGAATAAGTTGTTGTTTTGATAGCAGTTAACTTTTAAATAATTTTCTTTTTAAAATATAGGAAGTGTTATTTAAAACTGCGGTTATGAGAGAAAATGATACGAAGAATGTGCTGTTTCCATGATATACTGATGTCATGAATCCCCAAGTATTTATTAGTGTTTTACATTTGAAAATTTACTGCTTTGCATTTCTGTGTTGAAGAGTGAATTTCAGTGTTTTGTCCCATTGAGCAATTTTATGAAGAATTTTAATTACTTTTTCTAGACTTCTGTCGATGCCGAATAAAAATTTCGTCTGCATATAATAAACATTTCCTATGAGCTGGGTGATATCAAAAATATCTCGCATGTGGATTGTGAAATGAAATGCATTGATAACACTGCCTTGGACGAGAGGAAAATAATTTCATCGAAACAGGGTTTCTCCATTTTACATAAAAATTTATGTCATCGATGAAACCAAAAAATCCATTTTACAGTGGGGCCATTTATACCATATGGGGCCATATATATTTTTAAATTAAATCCTCCAAACATCATCATATGCTAAAGATATGTCAAATTAAGTAAAATTAGGTAATTTTTAGCATTTTTAGTATAAAAGATCTTGTGATGAAGTAGCGATAATGAGTACATAAAGATCCTGAAAGGGAATAATGAAGGAATTTCTCTGACACTGAAAAATGAATTATTCTTTTGAGTACAATGCGTTCAAAGATTTTGCTTAAAACGGAAGTTAATGCAATTGGGCGATACAAGGTAGTGGAAGAGTTGTCTTTGTTTATTTAAGTATTGGAATGATTTGTTGTGGTTAACTACTTCTGTGGGATGTCAATGATCCAAATACTATAAAATATAAGAAGCAGGTCTTAGAAATAATGATCGGGGTTTTAATTGATTTTTCAGAAATACCCTCACTGCCAGGGAAAATGTTATGAGCAACGCATATAGCATCTTGTAATTCGTTAATAGTAAATGGTTTATTATAACTGTGAGAAAAGTTGCCCGAAAAATTAAACGAAAAATTGATGGTTGTGGGGGAAGGGGGTTATTGAAATGAGATGCTAGCAGATTAACTTGCTAGTTTGGATCTGTAATAACCAAATTAGCATTAGAATGGAATATCTTATTGCTGACGAGATAATTGTTTCTATTGTGAACAGTTTTAATAATTTTTTAGTAATTATTTATTTTTAATTATAATTTTTGGCCATTACAGCCAGTAGACGCACAAACGGAATACTAATAATTTCTTTTAAGCTGTGAAATTAAAGAGGAAGTCTGTCAGAATTTTTTCTTGCAGGCAATCAAAGATCGCGATGAGGTTCGTGCTTCATGCCGAAGTTTTCTTTTCTGTTAGAAAAGTCCATCAAGAAAATTTGGGAGGTTTAGTTTGGAGACTTTTGGCGGGAGGACTGTAGATTTCCTTGTTATTGAAAGTAAAACGTAGAATAGGAAAGACTGTAAATCATATTATTATTCAAAAATGATGAAAAACACTTTAGGCCACATCATGATCTGTCTGAAAGGTTTTTTTAATATTATTTAGTTGAAAGGATAACTGTATAATAAAATGATAACTGGTAAATGATCACTGTCGAAAGTGTTGGAGTGAACGAAGAAAGAAAAATTCGGTTATTTATCTATACTGGTGATGAAGGGATCAATAAGAGATGTAGATTTTGGTTTTGGATTGTCTCTTGTGCACATGAGGGCTAAACAGATCGGGACCTACAGTTTAACGTGTTTCCGAACTAACAAGCATCCATGTCACCGCCAGGATGTAACCTGAAATCTGTGGTACCAAGGCCAGAGCGCTAGCCAATTGACCCTCAGGCCACCATGTAAAATAGAGAAACCCTGTTTCGATGAAATTAATTTCTGTTCGCGGCGCACAAGGCAGTGTTATCAATGCATTTCTTGTCACTATCAACCTACGAGATATTTTTGATATCATCTCCGCTCTTACCAAATGCTTATTATATGCAGACGATATCTTCTTATTCAGTAACAAATAAAACTATAGAAATAGTTCACACTAATATCACTGAATGGTGCAAAAATGGAAATGCAATCCGAGAACCTGAAGAAATTATCAGAGAAAGGCAAAGCAATAAATTTTTCAAATAAATTTAAACGAATAAATGCCAAATCAAAACTTTCAAATTCACAATATCAATATACCATGGGGACAACACAGCCTTCTTCTTGGTCTCATTTTCTCTCATAATCTCACTTTCAGACAACACTTCTCTATTTTAAAAGAAACCCATTCAGAAGTTAAACACCATGCTTTTGTCACTGCTAAATAAGGAAATATCATCTGCATATAGCAAGTAATAGCAGCTAATTCCTTTTGGTTGTCGATCTTGACATTTAGTTCAGATTTCAAATTCCACTATATGTAAGTCTCCTTATTTTCACTATCTTTAGTGATTTCCAAATTCTAAACTTAGTGTATCAAAGTGCTCTGCGTTTCGTGACAGGTCTTTCAAAATGAGCTTCGATCCCTATTTTACACAAAGAAGCTCATCAACTTTCATTATTTCAGAGACAGTTTATGTTGGCAGAGTGAACTTTTATTAAACAAATTTCGTTTCAGTCATCTTTTTCTGTCTATTTATCTTAGATCTGGAAACTACTCCCTACTGTCTAAACACCCCATTTATCTTCAGACTTTTTGTTGCAAACTTACTAGAACAACTGAAACATCTGGACCTTCCAATTTAATTTCTAATTTACCACCAGTTAGCCAAAACTCGAAAATCACATTTCACTTTGATGATTTACTCTTCCAAGACAAACAATTATCCTTACGTGTCATCAAACACCTTTTTGACAATGTAAAGATTAATACTAGAAAGTCAAGGTTATTTTGACTTCAGATGAATCTAATATACATCTAAAACATCCATTAACTGCCATCAATATCGTTTCATGAGAGTCTTCATCAGGACAGATTTCCAATTGCAATAACATTTTTCAGACAGACGGGGGTCTTGCATTGATTTTAATATGATATATGATATCTTTATATGATTTCTTTTTATGATATCATATGATCTCTCGACTCAAAACTATATCCTCTAACAGACAGTGTCTCTGCTCTTCTAACTTTAAAAAATTACAACATCAATCTAATTGCGTCGTCAAACTACTTGGAAGTCAACTTTGTGACTAATCCTCAAACTCCTGCAGTGCGGGACGGGCATCCCATGAGTGATCTACTCATGGATGGAGGGAAAGGGGGCAGCTTCTGTTGTGATGGAGCAACCGTAGGTAGAAGTCTTACTTTTGCTCCGTGACGCTCTTACAGTCATATGAGACCGTGAATTACGGCTTAAAGTGGATTCCGAACCACTACAAGCATCCATGGCACCGCCGGGACTCGAACACGAAACCTGTGGTACCGAGCGCCGGAGCGCTAGCCAATCGGCCATTCAGGCCCGGAAATCAACTTTTTATCTATTAACTTAAACTGGATTCCTAGATATATTCACATGGACTAGTAGACTGTCTAGTGAAATCAGAAGCAAGCATTATCATTTTCCAGGGACATCTACAGAGGACCCTACAATTCATCAAAAAACGAAAACAGTACTAGAAACAACAGATAAGTGGGTAAGCGAAAAATAGGGTCAGCGATTTATTCATTTAAATAGACTTAAATCCAGTCATCGACTTTTTCCTGCACATCGAAAGGAAGAAGTTCTTCCTACATTCAGCACAAAAAACTTATCCCTCAAAAGCTAATGTTATATCCATTCCGCAAATGCGTATTTTCTTTTAAACTAATTAACAAAACTAAAAGTAGATTCCGTTACTAATGTCCAATTCATAAAAATACTAAAATCACCAAAAACCATTAATTATAATATCGTATAGAACACAACGTATTAAAATATTACAATTGGAATCTTCTACATTGTAAGAATCAATAACTTTCTCAGATCATCATTACCACAATTTTGTTTGATCAAATTCGACAGCTTTTAGTGGCTTTTGTATAAAGGGTGGGGATACACTCACAAGAAATAAATAAAATGAGAAATATTTGATTTAAATACAAAAATACGATTGAATAATTATAAAAAGTGGGAACGAATATTCGTCAATGGATACTATATATATTCAAAATAATATTTAATTGCAATTTATCAAAGCATCACATTAAAATAACAGCTACCATACTGGTTTAAGTATGTCTATATTAAACATGCTTCATAAAGAAAACCACATTGGTGCACTATCGTGAGACTATTATTAAACTTTCTACATCATAATACTTTTCTCCTATGGTTCAAATGAAAGACTTATTTATGCAAATGCAATTAAAAAATTTTAACATATAAAAGCATAACATAATAATACTTTAATAATTATTACACTTTTTTAACTTACAAACACTTTAATAATTATTCGACTGAAAATAATATATCAGAAATCAAAATGCATATAAACCTCAATTGACTATTTATATAATATTGTCATACAAGGTTCAATATTTTTACTGAATAAGTTTAGTAAGCAATTAGTTAGCTACTCAAATCCCATTCCGGAGGATTGCTGGTATAACAGAATCAAAATCTCCTTGGATTAGTTAGATAAAGTTCACATTCTTTCAGAAACTCGTTGAGAATTAGGGAGGTTTAGGAGGTATTCTGGTCACCAAAAGAGATCAAAATTCCACACATTCGTAGAAGATTAAGATAATAGGCGATAACAGCAATTTATTGACTTAACCGCAACCTTGACTGACTGCATCATAATTGCAGGCAGGCAACCTTTTGAGGCATCTCGATTCCTTTTTTTTTTTCTGAATTTTCAACGGATCCTCATGGAGACAGCTCTTTTCCCTCATACAGGACTCCACTTTAGCTTTTCTGTGCAAGTTGATTTTCCTAACGCTTCCTCCCACACAAACAACTCATTTCCTTCGCGGCGAATCTTTTTAGAAGTCAGGGATTGATTTCTCTTGCACAGGAGGCATCTCATAAGGCATCTAAATAAATTCCGATTTTTCACCTCTTTCGTAAATATTGTGGCATGTTCAGGGCCGGATTTAGATTAAAAGAGGCCCTGGGCTATTCCACTTATGAGGCCCTTTCATGTCCCATTTTTAAGTTTGTAAATTACATGAGAGATAACAAAATACATCATTACTGTGATACATATCAATATGTTAAATGAAGCATGTTGTGATTGGTACTAATCTTTATAAAAATGGGGCACGGATAATAAATTTAAAAAAGTCGAGAACACTTATTTGGACATTTATTCTCAGCACCCTATATAGTACTTGTAGCAATAACTAATCAAACATAACCAAAGAAACAAAATTCAAATAATAAAAATCTCAGACTAAGAAAATAAAATATGCAATAAAAATTATCATATTTCCTATCAAATTAAATTAAATATATTCAATACATTGAAGATTAAAGCAAATTCAATTCAGATAAATTTATTTCATAATTTCTGCTTATTTTCTATTCAGTGTTTTAGTGTTTACTGTTTTTAGAATAGTGTAATTCTAATTTTTCTAACAATTTGAATGCAGTCCCCTCTTGATCTTGAGGCCCTAGGCTGAAGCCTAGTTAGCCTATAGGAAAATCCGGTCCTGTGCATGTTCAATTGTCAGCGCTTTTGATCACTGAAACCCTTCTCCTCTTCAGCTGTAAAACAATCTCTAACCACCTGCACAACGCGTTCGAAAAGCCGCCAATTAAAAAAGATTAAAAGCAGAAAATACTTTTGTTATTTTCAGTGAAAAACAAATTTTCACCATGTGTAATCACATGATAGAGACAATAGGTAGCGGCCACTCTTTGATTTTTCTACTGACCACATTCCATGGGGAAGAGGTCACACATAAATTCACTATGTATTACGAACATGAGATAGATTAAATATTAATACTACTGCTAATTTGTAAAGTTTTATTAGCAAAATTATTATAAAATTTGATATTTTACAAGTTAATTAAAAGATGTCAAATAAAACATTTATTAGTTCTAGAGAAAGATTCAACAATTTTTAGCAATTAAAAAAATTTAGTTCAGAAGTGGTAAGGTTATGCATGTTGGTGAATAATTTATGAATGAGAAATATTAATAATGTTTTTAATTAATTCAAGTGCAACATATTTATTTGAAATAGTTATTATAGAAATTTTTAGCAGCGTATATTCAATATATAGTATAAAAATTGTGTATCACTCACCAAGAAATCGTATCACCATTGTTGAATAAAGACGTCGAGTGCCTGAACGCGAAGCGTTCATCTACTCAATGGTATGTGAAAGCAGTAGGAAAGAATAGTCATGATAAATAGATAATAGTAATCGTATGATTTGAGAGAAAAAAGAAGAAAGTAAGAAAAATGTAAATCAGCGGTGATGGAAACGTAACAAGAAATTTATGATCAGTAAATATGCGTTGAAGTAAAATATCTAAAAAAAAAAGCAAAGTGAGCAGGAAATTATGGTGGTTTGAGACTTCGATTCCATTTAGAAATAGGGAAAGGATACTTGTATTTTCCATTCAATTGCGTAAATATAGTTTGTGCTTTGATGAGAGGGTTTTCGTGAGTAGCAATGGTATTGAAGAAATTTCTAGAAAATTTAGTAATATAGTTGTCAATAGAATCAATTTTTAAATCTTGATGAATTGCGGACAAACCAGAGTTGTAGAGTTGCGTAGAGTTGCGGACAAACCAGGGTGCACCAGTGATGATACGAAGAAGTTTGTTTTGAATAATTTGTACAGATTTTTTGTTAGATTGTGCAGCTAGACCCCAGATTGGGTCAGCATAGGTAAGGATAGGCCTAAGAACTTGTTTGTAGAGAAGAAGTTTGTTTGACAAAGTTAATTTAGAAAATTTATTAATGAGTGGTAGAGTGAGATAAAAAATTTTCCAACATTTTTCTTTTGATTTTTTGAATATGAGCTCGAAACATAAGTTTATTGTCTATAATTAAGCCGAGATATTTAATATTAGTTGCCCATTCAATTTGTTGATCAAAAAGGGAGAGATTAATATATGGTTGTCTGGCGTGTCCTTTTCGGAAAATGATGGCTTCAGATTTAGAGACCTTAATTGCGATGTGCCATTTAGTTAGTCAATTCTCTAGGATATTCAGAAAATTTTGAAGAGTATTGATGACATAAAGAATAGAAGCACCTTTTGCAAGAGCAGCAGATTCGTCAGCAAATAGGCAAGTGTAAATGTTAGTGCATTGAGGAAAGTCGTAGGTAAAGATATTGTAGAGAATAGGACTAAACACTCTTCCTTGAGGTGTACCAGCACTAATACGACCGATTGTGGAGAATTCATTATGAAGTCGAACTTGAAAGGTTCTATTTTTAAGATAATTTGTAATGATAAGTGTGATCCAAGTAGGAAATTGAAGTTTGATCATTTTGTAGATCAGTCCATCGTGCCACAGTCGATCGAAAGCTTTTTTTGACATTTAGAAAGACACCTCCTGTAAAAATTTGTAGTTATATCCTTCAGTGATGATATTGGTGACACGTAGAAGTTGATGACAAGTCGAGCGATGTTGACGGAATCCAAATTGTTCTGCTGGAATTATGGACTTTTTATCGCAAAAAGAAGTAATATGTTTCACTAACAGTTTTTCGTAAAGTTTTCCTACACAGCTAAGGAGACTGATGGGCCGATAATTTTGAGGAAATTTCCTATCTTGGCCAGGTTTAGGGAACATGATGATATTTTGCTTTTTTCAGATAGGAGGGAAGTAGTGATATTTAGTACAGCTGTTGTAGATTTTTGCAAAATGAGTAATGGCATTAAGGGGAGACACATTAAGGCTTTATTTGGAATGTTGTCAGGTCCAGAAGATTTCCGAATGTTGAGATTCTTGATTAAGTTAATTATATCAGATGGAGAAAAAAATATTGTTATTATAATTTTGATAATCAGCAAGAAAGGAAGTTACTGTATTTTCAACATGCTCAATTTGTGAGTAATCGCAAGGTTCAATGTTTTCTTGAAAGGAGAGTTCAAGGTTTTCAGCAAAAGAGTTCGCTTTATCAGAAGATGAGAATATAAGACCTGAGGATCCAACCAGTGGAGGAATTTTGGGATATTTTTGGTAAAATGTTTGTTAATTTTAAAGAGAGAATTATCTTCTGGTTTTAGGCCTAATAAAAACTCATTCCATCTGTCATTTTTTAATTTGTGAATCATTTGCTTTATTTCTTTTTGAAGCTTGTTGACGGATTGCTTGAACGGAGGAAACCTGGTATCTTGCCATAATTGTCGAATTCTGTTCTTTTCTGCAATTTTAGAGGTGATTTCAGTAGGAAGTTTTTGGTGTGGTGTACTGAATTCTTTTTAGATTTGCAAGCAAAGTTGATAGCAGTATAATTAAATTTATCAGTTATTTTGTCAATATCTTGAATATTGGAGATGTCTGGATTACCAGGAATGCTTTGAGAGAGAATTTTAGTAAAAATATTCCAATTGGTAGTTGTGATTATGCTATTGAGGAAGGGCATAAATGAATTATGAGAGACTTCAACTATCCCAGGGTTATGATCACTGGAAAGATCGTTGATAGAAAAAGCAGGCCCAGCGTTTAAATTTTTAATAAGTGCAATGTTAAGAGTACTATTGCAGGGATTGTGAAGGCAGAAATATGTGGGATCATTAGGAGCAATAACATTGAATGCATTAAGATTTGTCCATTTGAAGAGAATAGAACCATTTATGTTGCTGCGTCCATTATTCCATGCAGGATGCTTGGAATTGAAATCACCAAGTAGAAGTACTTGTTTATTGGAGTTCGCTATTGTATCAAATTCTTGTGTGAGGAATCTATCAATTGGAGGGCGATAAATGCTAGCAACAGTAATTTTTAGGTTATTCTTGAGATTAATTACGATAGCAGATTTTTTAAAGCTGGTTGTAGTAAAATGAAATGGATGATGATTAATATTTTTTGAATGCAGATAGCCGTGCCTCCTCCTCTGTGGGTAAGACGATCTGAGCGATATATGATATATAACTTGGAATTTTGAAGGAATCGCCTGGCCGAAGATGTGTTTCTTGGAGAGCAATTACATGAGGTTTATTTTCAGATATAAAATTTTGTAGTTCATTAATTTTTCCTTTAAGACTATTGTAGTTCCAAGTCACGCATAAGATAGAATTATTCGTCGGTCTATTTAATGTTATTGACTTGATTTTGAAGAGCAGTTATTGAAACAGAAAGATTTGAAAGTACACCAACTAATTGTTGCAGAATGAGCGGAATTGGAGGCGTTTCCGTGGGAGCCTGCAGAGTATTGGAAGAAGTAGTATGGTGAGAGGTCTGGGTAAGAAGAGTTCGAAAGTCATCTGAAGAAGGAGGAAGAGTTGGAGAAGCCTTCTGTTGAGCGGGAAGAGACAATTGGTTGGAGTTCTCAGGCTTCTTTTGTTGTGCTTGTTTTTTAAGTTTCTCCGTACAAGTGTTGACCTTCGGAGGAGGAGCAGGAGTGAAATTAGCAGGGTTTTGAGGACAACCCGAGAAATTTGCAGTATGCTCTCCAGAGCAAAGGGCGCATTTTGGAGCTTCATCTGGCCTTTTGGTGCATTCTTTGGTGGCATGAGATCCAGCGCATTTGAGGCACCGCGGGTCTCTTGTGCAGAATTTGCTATGATGATAGAATTCTTGACATTTATAGCATTGGCTGGGTCCTGTTTTCTTCTGAGTGGTTCAACTTTGACCCTAAAGTAATATAAGGTGGATAAGTCGAAAATTCTTTTGTTTTGTTCATTTTTTGGTAGAACTATTAGGTACAGAGGTAGATCGCCGGTACCAGCACGATTACGAAGTGGAGTAATGAATTCAGGATGAAAGTTGAGAATTTGGAGTTCCTGCATGATGACATCAATTGGGAGACCTGAAGGCTGTCCGCGAATTACAACTTTAAGTTGCTTTTCTTGGCGCAGTTCAGATGTATGACTTTTAAGTTTCAGATGATCAATTTGCTTAAGTATGGATCTGTAGTCATCAGGTGTGGTTGGAAAAACTTTTAATTTGCCTCAGAAAGGCGTCCTTCAATCTTTGAATTTGTAATCTGATTGAAGTTCTTAAGAATTTCAGATTATGTTGTCAGAACATATTTAGTAGTATGGGGGCAGGACAAGAAGAAGCAATATTGTGGTCATTAGTGAGATCAGTATCCATACTGTTTTCGTCCAGATGTAATTTATCAACATTTTTTAAATATCTTCAATTTTAGCAGGAGGTATGTTGTCTGCATTACTAGAACCAAGATTTTCATCGGGGTTAAGGCAAGCAAATTTGGAAGATAACTTAATAACAGTAGGATCACTGGTATTAGGCCGCTTAGCTAAATTTTTTTCTTTGCTTTTGTGTGACATTAAGTTTTTCTTTTTAGTAGGAGTAGTTGCCGAGTTGTTTGAATCATTGAGTTTCACCAAGATGAGACTCATTTGCTTCCTTAAGTTTTTATTGGTAATATTAGAAAGCTTAAGTTGTATAAAGAGATCTAAATTAGATATTTGAGGTTCAATTTTTAAGCAATTTTCAATATTATTCAGATGATCATTGAGGTTTTCGCACTCAATGAATGATGAAAATTATTGATACTAATATTAAGCTGATCAATTTCTTGAATAAAATTAAACGCTGTTGGGTTAGTATTAACGTCAATCAAATGAAGTATACTGGTCGATTGGTCAGCAGGGAGAGAGACATAGTTGGTGTTTCGCTCTCCTCAAACAGTACTTCGACAACAGCCATAATAGAATAAAATAAACAAAAGAAAATTAAAAAAACTATTCACTAAAACAGAAAGCAAATATGCACTTTACTGAGTAAAGGCAGGGGAGAAACGCTCGTAGCTTAAAAAAAGCCCGAACAATTCTGCGCCTACACAGTAAAATACAGAAGGGAAAAAAAGAATTCTAGAATTTAGCTAAAAGTTCTAAAAAAGAATTCTAGAATTTAGCTACTCATTTTATACAACAAAATAATAACATAGAACCAAAGAAATCAAATAGAGGAAAGGAATAAAGAGATTAAGACAGAATAAGAGGGGAGGAAAAAAAAAAAAAATCACATACCAATGAGGAGAAACGTAAGAAAACCAGAAATCTTATCCTATTAGTTCCTCCGACAGATGGTAGATAGCACCACGATATAAAATCTTTAACGCGTATTTAAAAAAAAAAAAAATTTTTTTTTAAGAAATCATACATATGTGTTGAAAGATACGCATCAGTAAATGATTTATTATACGAATCAGCAAAGGAATTGAATCGGCGGTCTATATAAATATATGTCTATATAAAAAAATGACCGGTCGGATGGTTTATTATTAAAAAAAAAAAGCAAGTTGAAATAAATTTCCTTGATAAGCGTTAAATTGGCGCCAAACAAGGATTTTGCGGAGTGATGTTAACAACGTGATATATATACCTTCTATAATATTTGGCAACTTTTACAAAGCAGTGGCTAAAAAGGCGGCAATCCATCTGGCAACTGTCTAGTGCGCATGTATTTACTAAACAAAATACGCGGATAACAAGGATTCAAAAGCTAAATTTGTTTGTATTTTTTCAAAATAAATTTTTTTCGTATTTTACAGGTATAGCTCAATATTATACATAATCAATTTTGTAAAATGAAGTGTTACTAACATAAGTATTGTGTCATAACGAAATTTGATAGCATTGCCTTTTTTTTAACCATTTTGTTTTTATATCCCTAGGTGGATTTCATATTCAAAATGAGTGAAGTTAATCGGCAAACATCGTTTATAGTTTCGGAAATCTTTGCAGATGTTGGAGAAGCATTTACACTTTTAGGAGAATTGGAGATGTATCTGAATCCCGAAGCAGTCAATCGCAACAAACTTCCTGAAAATGAAGTACGTGCCCTACGTGCCGCAATTAATAAATTTGGTAAAGATATTGATGTAATCTGCGAAAGAATAAAAGAAAGAACTCTCCTACAGATTAGAAACAGTATGAAAAGACATGCTTATGATGAAGCTGGTTTGCCATTGAGAAAACAACAAATAATCACTGTGTCTAAACCAGCTATTCCGCAAGAGAAAGTAAGAAATGCAGCCAATGTATTATCTCAACCAACTGCAAAGTCTGCTGATATAACTCTAAATATGCTAAATGCTACTGAGCAAGAAGTTGAAGTGGACGGTCTTGCAACTGCAAATAAACTTGATTATGGTTGTACTGATGGTTCATAAATTTTAATTATGTACTTACATGAATCCATTTGTAGAAAAGGATATGATTTTAAGGCAAATATTATTTCATTGAATGTATATTCATATTCATCATCATGCTTTCAAGTTTTAAAAAAATGTATACTCTACTTATGTATTGAAATATAAACTTTTCGTAATTTATTGATTGCAAAATTTTATTTATAACAGGAAATTCAATGAAGCATTATTATTCTAACTAAAAACTCATTTACTAAATCAAACATAACATACAGCTTGTCTAAATAAAATCTCTGATTATTCTTAATACAATTTATTTTGCATTATTATTTCATCTAAATTTACCAAATAGAAATCACATTATTCAATTTGCATGTTTTTTTATTTTGCAACATGTTTGAATCTCTAACTTAAATCATGATAATTTTATAATTTATTTATGAAACAATTATGCTGCAACAAGTTTGATTATTCTTTAAAAGTTATAAATTTAATATCTTTAAGTGATGTTTCTTTTTGGAATACCTTTTGCTATATATAATTTGTAACAGAATATTCATTTTATCTGTGTGTATTATTTTTTACTTTAATATGCATATGTCTTTGTTTACTATTCAGTTAGCAAAATAGCAGCTAAAATGTTCATGATGCAGCTCACTGGATGTTTTGTTATTATATTATGCTTCATAGACTTCTGTCAATTATTTGCTTTATGCCAATTTTTAATTTTTTGCAAAATATCTATTATTATGGTGACACAATAGTTAAAATTCATTGATCTGCGCTTTATGAATATTATTTTTAAATTATAAAAAATAATTGTTTTAAAATAGATATTATGTATTTATTCATGAATTTAAAGTTTTAATCATACTTTTGAACAATATTTTTGGGAGGTTTATTATTTAATTGTAGTAAATACATTGATAAAAAATAATAAGTAATGTCTGTCTAAAAAATTGATCTTTAAATTTTACTAATTCATTTAGCTCATCGTTATTGAAATGTATAATGAAATCCATTCTTACCAAAAAAATAAATACAATATAAAATATTTGTGGAAAATTATTTAATTTATAAAATATGACAAATAATATTACAAATTAATTTAATTAATGTTCATGTACACTTTGTACAAAAAAACATTATTCACAAACTTATTTAAACCTTGCAAACATGTTGATTTCATCACTTAATTACATTAATGAGTGGAACATTTATAAAAATTTTGCAGAAACCTGGTGTTCTGTGGAAGAGGGCTTAAATACCATTGGTCTAAGCTATAAAATTTTATTATAAACATATAATAAATTTGATATTTTGTGCTTTATGTACATAAGCCTACAAATAATATATAATTTAATTATTGTCAATTTTGTTTTCCTTTAATTTTGTTGATGAAATAATCATTAAAACTGCTATTGATGTGGTTTTGCCAAGACCAAAGGAAATTACTTGTTTATTAGAATTATTAAAAAAATATTTTTCTATGTATTTTTTTCAGAATTAATATTATAATAAAATGTTTTGATTATTGGTCTCTACGTTTATTTTTTATATTATTTTATTCAAGATGTTGAAATATTCTTATGAAAAAAAAAAAAAAAACAATCTTAAAATTCTTATGAAATCATCTTAAATAATAATAAAATTATATAAGAATATTTCAATGCTTGAATATTTGAATAATAATATTATTTAATGATTAAAATAATGCTATTGGTTTTTTTTTTTAAGATTGAAAATTTTGAAGTTTTTACCATCTTTATAAAAATGTATATTTCTCTGTAGTTCACTTTTCTATTAAAATTGTGTTTTTAATCACCTGACTGATAAAAGAGCCTTTTTTTTTTTTTTTTTAAGGGTGATTATGTTTCATAATTATCAAAGGTTTTTAATTGTATATATATACTTTCTGCTCTTCTTAATTTAATAAAAGAAAATTGTAAAAATGTACATTTAGAAATAGTTTTTATGTGTTGTCAAGGTGTTTATTAGATTTTGGGAAAGTATTAAGCAAAATATATTGTGAGTATTTTCTTTTTTGTGTGTGTGTTAATATAATATATCTAACATTTGAAGAAAAAAAAAATATTCTTTCAATTTAATTTGTTTAAGAGACTGCAGTGGGGATTTTTTGAGTTTGTTTGGTGAAACATTTCTTTCTTTCTTTTTTTTTTTTTTTTTTTTTTTAATATCTTGTGAGAAGTTTAGCCCTTTAAATATATATGAAAAAGACTTATAATAATCAGTTATATTTTTATAAAATTATCCAGATAAGTTATGCATAGTCAATGGATGAATTTAATCTTTTATTTCATCTTCTGAAGTTTTACTATCTCTTAAATCAAAATAATTTTAAAACTCTTGTTTATAGTACTGAATTGTTTAATTTTCTGATCATTATGTTAAAAAGGATTATTTGCAAGTTCAGTGAAATACATGCGAGACAGGATAGTCAAGAGTTCCTCTGGACTGCCACCAACATGGATTGCTGAAAACTTTTGCCTTTGCCAATCTTTACATTATAAAAAGAATGTTTCAAAAATATATATAACAGTCCAAGATAAAATTAGTTTTAAGGAAGAAGCATTCAAAATGTATAAATAGTAATCAAAAGTATATAGTATCAAAATTTATATATAGTTAATTATAGCAAGATCATTCTTTTTGATTTAATAGTAATATAAAAAAGTATATGGTTTAATGAAAAAAATTCTCTTGTAGTGTTGTCTTATATTTTTCAAAAATAGAATATCTGGCAATGAAGCATTACATTGTTGCTTCATCCATCAAAGGGCCATCCTGTATATGAAATCTATTTCCTTTTCGACATTTAAATTTTCAATTTCATCACTGTTCTTTATTTTAACATATTTGAAAACTATCGCAAGTTTTTATTTTCTGCTTACAAATATATTATTTCTGTGACATTCTAAAACATATAGTATACTTTTCAGATGGGTTCACTTAATGTTCTTCTGATAAAAATGACACACACACAAAAATCTCTGAAATTATTTAACACATTTATTTCATTTCTTTATAAGACATTAAAAGTAAACGTTCTTCGATAAGCTCACTATTTGAGTGGCGACCACAGTTTACTTCATGTTAAAGGTAATTAATTGCTAGCGTGTGCATTTATTTTGGGAAAGTGATTAATAATTAAAATGGTAGGATCAGATTTTAGGTTAGAAAAGTTGGATTGAACGATTTTTGTTGCTGAAGAGATTTTTACACAAAGTAGTCTACTCTCGACTACATCATTAATTCAACTTCTCATTCCGATGACCAGATTAACAAAAGAAATTTTTTTTTTTTTTTTGTAAATGTAACGTCTCTTGCTACAAAAAATCTTTGTGTTATTGCTTTATTTTTTGTATTCATTATTAAAAATGTTTACTCTGAAATTTAAACTTAAAATAGTCGATCCGCTCATTTAATGCTAGTCCCGCCATTGAATATAATTCATATTCTCATATAGTTTTAATGTATATTCTCATATATAGCTTTAATGTTTTTAAGTGGACGAATGTTTAGATTAATTAAACCAATTTTTAAAGCTATGAATTAAAAAGAACTAATTTAAATGTTTGAAAATTAAATTTCACTTCATAAATGAAGCCAAAATATAGAAGAATGTATTTTTGTTGGTATTCAAGTGAAGAAAGAGATCAAGTTGTTGTTTAAGAAGGGGTGGCGGGGAATGAATGCTGGTTATAAAGTAACTTAGGAGGCTTTTGAAAAAAATTTTGATAAACATTTGGAAAACAAAGCAGTTCAAAATTATGAAGAAAGTAATAAAAACCCAGTTTTCTCATTGAGATATAATGTGTCTCTAAGAATTGATTTTCTACATTTGTAAACCTTTCCTGGATAATATGAAAGCAATTTTAGAAGAATATGGAGTAAGATTCCACAAGAATGAAGTGCATTTGAAAAAGAGATGTAATATGTTGAACGAAAATATATTAGCAGATTACTACTGCATTATAAAGCTGGATTTCCAGGAAATACTAAGATCGCACGTTTCACAATGTAAACCAATGAGAAGCCTAAACTGCCCACTCAAGACTGCTCCACTTTGATTGGTTCGATGTTTGAAGACCTGCATGATGTTCTAACACCTGCATCTTAATACATGTTGTGATTCCTGCTTGATATGGAAGAAACTAAAATCACAATGTAAAAACCAAAGAAAAACTCATGGAACTTTATTAATATATTATAAAGTTGAAAATTAATACATTCATCATTATGTAATGTTATAAATGAATATATTAATCTTTAAATTGATTTAATATTTTTGTAAATAAACCCGTTTCTCTTATATAATGCTCACTGGTGAAATTTTGAAGTCATGCTAAGATTTAGGAATGTCACAGCTACGTAAATCCGTCTTCTTTTTCAGGGAATAGATTTTTTTTTCCTTCTTTTAACCAGTATAATTTGGTCGAGTGTCAAAGTGCAGGAGGGCCGAGGTTCGAATCAGTTGCTGGCATTACTATACTCACTACTTTCAGAAATGGGAGTCTCGATGGTGATTGTGACCCTATGTAAGAGAGTCTCGCTTTGATATCCAGACCACCTGGTGGAAGTTTTCCGGTGTTTCTTCCTTACGACGTGCAAATGCGGGGCAGTTACTTTCAAAAATCTCCCCAGAAGGCTCTGCTCTATTATCCTCCGTCGATGGGTTGTTTGTGGGATACATAAGTATTACATGAAATTACTACTGCATTCTAAAGCTATAAAGAAAATTTGTGAATATAGATGGCGCACCTACTGGTGATGTCAGATTAAGATTTTGTTTTTGAATTGTCAGTCGGATTCTCGCGGCCTCAGGCTCATATATACATTACACCATCAAAATATAAATAAAAAAATATAAATAAAACTTTCTTTTTTTTTATCTTACTAAACCTTCTTTTATAACTAACAACTTTAAGGAGAATATTTATTAGTCTATCACCAGGTAAAACTGTTGAATATCCTATCAATAGGCTTGCAGCCATTGAATTAGCTGTATATTTTTCTGATAGCCATACAAATATGGACCGGTTTCAATCAGAATACACTATTCTACACTTCAGAAAGCGAAGCCAGAGTGGCTAGCGCTCGGTACCTGAGGTTTCGAGTTCGAGTCACTTTGGATGTTTGTAGTGGTTCGGAAGCCACTTTAAACCGTAGGTTCCGGTCTAATATGATCGTAGAACGTTGCGGGGGCATTGTTATTTCGCGTCCGTGGCTTATCTTCAAGTTACAAGCGCCCCTGGGTAATGCAAAGTGGTAACGTCTGTGCAGCGCTTTGCCTTAAGGCATCCAAGACAGCTGTCTAAGTGTTTGCCAGCTGCATAAGAAAGAAAGAAAAATGCTTCAGAAAGACATACCTTCATTCTTTAAGGAAAGACCGAGGTATTTTTAGTTAAATATTGTCTTTAATAAGTAAAAACAATTCATAGTTATATATTTGGTGCATATAACACATTCTTTGTTTTATTTACTGTATTACATTTTAATGGTTTACTGAAAATGTTCATGGATACTATTACAAATAAGATGCTGAAAAATCTTTTAAAAGCTATTTTTAAATTTGCCAAATTGCCGAAGCTGTCATTCATTATTCTTATTTCCCTGATTGTTGGAAAAGAGCTCGAATTTTGCCCATTCATAAGAAGGTAAAAGATCCAACTCCCCTTCTAGCTACAGGCCCATTTTTTCTTCATTAAGCAAATTAACAGAAAAGGTCATTTTTTATTTATCTAAAAAAAAATGAAACTAAACAAAAAAATCTTCTCATTCCTCAGCAATTTGGCTTTACTGAAAAGTTATCTACAACGCATCAACTACTTAATCTAACTGAAACTGGCTTGTACCCCCAAAGAGGATATAAACTTTGTTTTATCACACCTCGGATTCAAAATTCTTGCAGTTAATCAACTCCTCAAGGGTAATAAATGGCCAATGCCACTTTTTTATATCCAAATCGCGAACACCCTGGAAACAGAGGAAATTTACAACCTCACCACTCTTCTCGGCACCCGCATTAGTATCGAAAGATATAAGGGGCGTAACAGAATCCCACAATGCTATCGTTGTCAAGGGTTTTCCACTCAAGTGCTGCTTGTCATCTTCAAAACGATGCGTCAAATGTGCCCGTCCGCACGATGCGAAAAGATTGCGACCTCTGTATTTAAGCTCCGCTTAAAAAGTGCACAAATTGCTCTGGGGATCATGCGGCAATCTGGCGCCAATGCCCCCGATTCCCACAAAGGAATAAGAATAATCTATCTTCTATCAAACCTAATGCACCATCTGTGCAGAAAAAACAAGATACAATAATTAATCCCCCGCAGAAACAAAATGTTTCAGGACTCAGCCATTTCTACGCAGAGTTTCGAACAATTCCACCTATGCCGACATTATTGCCGACCGAACAAACCATCAAGCGCCGCCCATCATTAGACCACAAGCGCCGCCACCACTGGAGCTAAAACTGCACCGCTTAGCGAATCTGCGCTCGAACTCTTTAAACTGCTCCTAGTTTTCATGAATGATTCCACCATAGACGTCGACCAACTGATCGACGCAGTTACGCATGCACTTCCCGCACTCGAAGCGACGGACGACCATCACATGAAAGCAGTTATACTGCTTAAACATTACAACTACCTAAACCAGAACCATAATGTACCATACTTTAAAAGGCACTGGTTCATTGCAAATTCAACTCCTGAACTTGAATCCACAGAAGCTACTATCATCATCCTTAATATCGGAAACAAAAATCAAATTACGTTTATTTCAATTTTGCAAAACACATCACAGATTTAACACAAATGACATTAATAAACTTCTTAATGTGAATCGCAACGTAATAATCGCCGGCGACTTCAACGCTACACATG
Organism: Caerostris extrusa; assembly: GCA_021605095.1. Lineage (NCBI taxonomy): Eukaryota > Metazoa > Arthropoda > Arachnida > Araneae > Araneidae > Caerostris > Caerostris extrusa. Next base: position 138,343 of record BPLR01006610.1, read on the forward strand.
CAGCGTGGAATAATGTCAAAAACAACCAAAGGGGTATTCAGCTCAACAAATTTCTTAACACCAAACAAAATCTAAAAATCATCGCGCCAAATTCACCGACAAGATTTATCCCAAGTACTCCGCATACAGTTAATATTCTTGACTTCGCAATTTTCAGAATATTCCATACAACGCAAATACTAATGTTCTCACTGAATTAAACTCCGACAATCTTCCTATCATCATTGATGTTGAAATGAGCAAACCACCACACACAGCACCACATAACTTCAATACAAATTGGCATGAATATAATTATCACCTCCAAAGCACTGATTTAAATTCCTTCACAATTGACTCAAAGAATGCGCAGACAAAGCAATCAAAAACTTCACCAATGCGATGCACACAGCGTATGACAAAGCTTCTAAACCAAAACACTTCCATTCAAACATCAAGCTCCCGCCGGAAAAAAATAAAAAAGTAAAATTAAGGAAAGAAACCGCACCCGTAAACTCTGGCAACGTACGAGAGATCCGACTTTAAAAACTGAATTTCAAAATTTAAATTGCGAAATTAAAGATCTTATTTCTATCCACAAAAACATTGCTTGGAAAAACTTCACTGACTCTTTAAACGACGACACCAAAAATTCTGGGGAAAAGTTAAATCTATGAGGAAATCTCTCCAAAACATGCCACCGCTCGAAACGGATGCAAACATTAGCGGTTTCCCCTGACGAAAGGCCGAGGCAATCGCCGACTGCTGGAAGCTCAATTTGAGCAAAATCCCAACATGAGCCATCTGTTCACAAACAATCTTATAAGTTCCGAAACCGATAAATGCCTTAATACTCCGCATGTCAACTATAACTTCTGCATCTCCGCACAGGAAATAGTTAACTTTATTAAAAACTTAAGTACCATTTAAAAAAGCTGCTGGCTTTGATAAAATTAACAATAATATGATCAAGCATCTTCCGTTAAAATTCATCTATTGGTTAATCGTCATTCTCAACGATATGCTTAATATTTCTTACTTCCCCGAGGCTTGGAAAATCGCCATTATTACTCCCGTCCATAAACCAGGCACAAATCCTTCTTTACCAGTCAACTACAGGCCAATTTCTCTCCTTAGTAACCTCAGCAAGATTTACGAATTCGCGATCTTAAATCGGATTAAAAGAATTTTGTGACAACAGCAATATTTTTTAATCCCAGAACAATTCGGCCCAGAACAATTCGGCTTCAGAAAAAACTTAAGCACCACACATCAGCTGTTCAGGGTCACTGAGTTAATAAATCATGGCTTCAGCTTTTGAAAAAACATGCTACTTTTTTAAATTAATTAATTAATTGTTTTTTTTTTTAATTAAGTTTAACCGGTGTACTATTTCTTGACATCGCAATGAAAAGTATTTGACAAGATTTGGCATACCGGTTTAATCTTCAAACTCAAAAAACTAAATTTCCCTCTTCCGCTCACTCTGGCTATTAAATCTTTTCTTGACAACCGTTCGTTTCAAACTAAAGTCAATAATACTACTTCTACTACGCGAAAAATGGAATGTGGACTCCCGCAAGGATCCTTATTATCACCGCTTCTTTTTAATATCTACGTGAATGACTTCCCGCGAGACGAAAAAAATTCTCACAGCTATGTGCGCGGACGATACCGCAATCATTACACAGGACTTCCACGAACACACTCTCTATTTTAGACTTCAATCTTTTGTCCATAGGCTACAAACTTGGCTCTGCTTATGGAAAATCAAAGTTAATACCAGCAAATGGGCAGTTCTCATCTTTCACCGTAAAAGAACCACTCAAATGTTCATCAAATTCTTATCTTTAACGAACCAGTGCCTTTTGTAACTGAATACAAATACCTTGGTCTCATACTGGACCGCCTCCTTACATTTCAAAAACACATTCATTACATTATTTCTAAAGCTAATAAAGCAAAATTCACAATTGCACCTTTAATTTTCAGGAAAAGCAAAATATCTCTCAGAGGCAAACTAAATATTTACATCTCACTTATCCGACCTATACTGCTTTATGTGATTCCGGTCTGGATAAATTCAGCAATGATCCATTTGAAGCGACTGCAGGTTCTTCAAAATCAGTTCTTAATGACGATAACAGATGCGCCTTTTCATTATAACCGCCATCGTATTCACGACGAATTAAAAATTGATCCTATTCTAAACCTTGGCAAAAAGATTACCGAAAATTTCATTCTAAAAATTGATGCGTCTACAAATCCAACGCTGCTAAATCTCCTTATTATGATCCGACCACGCGCCATGCGAAAAAAACGCCCGTGTTCTATTTACTTTCAAGACTTCAGTTCATTTCCCGTGGAAAAAAGAATTCACTTTGATTCGGGGTGAAAAAGCTCTGTGCCAGACATTGCACTCTCTCGTTTTGATGCGTACTTCATTCTCCGATTCCAAAAAGAAGAACCCTTTTTAGTTTAGAATCACTTTCCACCATTGTAGTTTATTTTGATAGCTTCGGAATCGCTCTTTTTCTTTCAAGGTCGGTAAAAACGCTGAACTTCGAAACGATATAGTTTTGATTTGTTTATAACTCTGCCCACCCCTTTCCTTTTCTTTTTCTCTTCAGCCAGACAGAAGTTTTCGTGGTTTCGTAACGGTTATTTTTTAACTCATTTTAATTGCCACAGTTTTTATTTTTAAAAACTTTTGTGAACTACTATTTTAAATTTTGTATTTACTAACCTTTTTACTCCTGTAAATTCTCTCCGAGCGTGGGCTCGTTTAATATTCCTTCTTTAGCTCATCTTTTGGATTTTAAAAAATTTTGTTTTTTAATAATAATGATTGATATGGAGGTACGGGAAATTCCCTGGTACTCCAACTAAACACCTACCGTTACGTTACGTAACTGAAACTGTTTCCGAGGGAGTGGAGGGTCAATGGATTAATCCACAAGTTAATTATTTTCAACTTTTCTCCTTTTCTTATTAAAATTATTCAAAATTATCTTACTAACAGAACTTTTGTGGTCTCCATTGATAACATAGATTCTTCTGTTAAAAAATTCAGGCTGGTGTTCCCCAAGGTTCAATACTTGGACCATTTCTCTACAATCTTTACGTTAATGATATTCTGCAAATTTATAATGGGAAAATCAGTCTTTTTGCCGATGATACAGCACTCCACAATCAAGGTCGTAAACATTTTATCATTAGTAAAAACCTTCAGAATTATATTAATCATCTTGAACAATGGCTTATAAAATGGAAAATTCAATTAAACGTTGAGAAAACTGAAGCAGTACTATTCACGCATAAAAGGGTTCTTATACTCCTATCAAAACTTATAATAATCCTAGTAATTGGGCTGGGAAAACTAAATATTTGGGTGTAATCTTAGTTCGTAAATTGAATTATGTTCCTCTCATTAACTATCTTAGGGATAAATTTAACAGATGCATTCGTGTAGTTATCACTTATTTGTAGGATTTCTACTATGTCTATGGAAAATAAAAAACTAATTTACCTTGCTTACTTGCAATCCAATACTTGCATATTAAGTCCTATTTGGGATCTACTGCTTCGTCGAATTTCGAGATCATACAAAAACTTGAAAACAAAATCCTACGTAGGATTACAAATTCGTCTTGGTTATTCCGCAATGAGGATATCAGACATGTTCTTTCCCTCTCAAGTTTTAAACAACTTGTTTATAAAATTGCTCAAAATTTTATAACTACATGCCAAAAAATAAACAATTCTGTTTTGAATGATCTAAGCAACAAGGATTACAACATTTCTGATTTTAAAATCGCAAAGGCCTCGCGTTGTTCTGAATATTATTCATTAATGTTTCGCTATCCTCCTTTCCGAATTATTATGCATTTCTCCATTGAATCACAATTTTCCCTCCAATCATTTTTGTTTGTTTCTATTGTTTATTTTTTAATACCTTCTTGAAATAATAATAATAATATAAAAAGTTATATATGCATAATTTTTTTTATTAATTAATAAAAATATGAATAATTAATAAGTTAAATTTTTAAATAAATTAATAAAAAAATATGAATAATAAGTTAAATTTTTTAATAAATTAATAATATATATATATTACTCTTTTTCTATCTAAACAATGGGCTTACTCACTACAAACTTTTCTCATTCACATGGCAGGAGATAGAGGTTGCTAAACGACCAAAGTTCTCCGGCAATCTGTTAAATCGTCGTCGTCGATGTTCATAGATTTATATTGAATTAAAAAATTTAATTTTCTGCATATGGAAAAAAAAAAATTGTGCAATTCTTAAATACAGAAAATATAACATTTATCTTGGTAGGTTTCATATAAATGGTCGAAATGACGCCTCAAAAGTTCGTTCGTTTTATGTAGAAAAGACTGTACGAAGAAATGAAATCGACATCCATATCTTCATCACAATTAAGAAAAATTTATATTTACAAATAAAGTAAATTATATAGAAATTAAGTATTACAGCAATAAAGCGAGATACGAGTTAACGTTTACATCGAAGGGGTATATGGGGATGCGAAGCAACAAGGACTATAATTCCCTAATCACTATATAGGAACAGTTCGTTTCTCTATTAATATGTCTCTCTACGATCATGTTAGACCGGGACTTACGGTTTAAAGTGGATTCCAAACCCCTACAAACATCCATGGCACCGCCGGGACTCGAACTCGAAACCTGTGGTACCGAGCTCCAGACACTCAGCCATTCAGGCTCGGGTTAGTGTTTATTCTACTACGTGAACAGGGAAACTGGTTAGCGAGGTTCCATAGCAACAAGTTTAGTTTTCCTTAGTTCATCATTGTTGAATAAAGATGTCGAGTGCTTGAACGAGAAGCGTTCATCTACTCAATGGTATGTGAAGGCAGTAGGAAAGAAAAGTTGCAGTGGGGGCAGAAAATAATCGACTGAAGGCTTGTCCGCTAGATGTCAGGTGTGAGATACTATAAATACAACCCAGAGGATTTGTCATGATGCGTAACATTTTATTTTATAAAATTTGTCTTTTTTAATATGCAAATTGCAGTTATGCTCCAAATAGGGTAATCCCAAAATAGGCTCTAATACTTTTTATATGATAAAACTTTATTCTGCAAAGAAGGCGGAGTGTTTTCCTATAACATGTGTACAAAGACGGAGTACTTATTTTTACGACAACAAGTATATTTAAAATTACTTCTTTTCATCGTTATACGGTAATCTGCATTAGATTTGGCAACTTTATTGTAAATTTGATTGAAAATCGATATTTAATTATTACAATAAGTAATTAAGCCTCTGATCTAATTCTATTATTTCGGATTTTTGAGTGGAGTCAGTAAATTTTGGCGCGATAAGAAAACTGAATAAGTAAACAAATGCATCATTTTCGTAGGAGTAAACATAATATGTTATCATTTTCTGTGGATGTGAGTTTTGATTTATACAATAAAAAATTTTAAAGCATTAATTTTCATAAAATTAAAGAATAAGAATAATGAGTATTTTGTATTAAATTTAATATTTTATATTCATGTTTCATACTCAAAACAAATTTTGATATCAATACATGAAAACATAGTTAATTATTTAAAATGTAAACATACCATTTAAAAAACTTTAAAAATAATTATTAAATTTTTAACCAAACATTTTAGAAAATTAAAAATTACTATAAATACCACTACTATTAATTTTAAATTTCTATTTGATATTCTGAATTGATCAATACTCTAAAATGATCAAATAACTTTTCTTGAAAAAAAATAACAATGAAGTGAATCAATAATAGAAATAAATTTAATATATTTGGTACTAAAGATTATCACATGGTGTGATAAAGTCACAGATTTAAACCAAAACATTTTAAAACATAGAAGAGTATACATGAAAGCTGTATGATTAGGTACAATTATCAAACTTCTTTATTAGTAGTATCATGGACCAAAAGTTTGTCTAAATATTTTAAGCACAATTGTAAAGAAAGTGCTATTAACTTATGAAATTTTTTTATTTTAATAAGAAAATTTTCTGTTTTTTAGACAGCTGAAAAATCTACTTAAGCATGTGAATGATTTAACATAAATTGCACCAATTTAACATGAATTGTATCATGATTTGCTACATTATGATTTATATTAATTTTGTGACATTTTTACATTTAATGCAAAATAACATCTTGTTAATATAAAAATGTTTTAGTTCTTTATAAGGAATATCACTTTGCTTACTACATTTTAAAACACTATATATATTACTCTTATCCCCCAGGCATCAAAACATATGGCCATTTGTGATCTGTACTTCAAATAACAATGTAACAGCACTTTGAATTTATATGAAAATGTATATTAGAGCAAAATTAAACAGTATCTTTAAGGCAGAATGGGAGTTATTGTTATAAGGTTGGTCAGATAAAACAAACACTGGAGTATTATTCTATAGGTTTAAATAGTTAAACAATCTTGTAATTTTCTTTAAAAAAATTACTTCAATTAATTTTACTAGTTATCTAATTTTATTTGAGATTACTTCTCTTATGATATTAATATAAGAATATTGTTTGTTACTTGTTTAAAAACTGAAAAGATAATGTCATTTTGATTTTTTTTTTTATTTTAATAAAAATAATTGTGTCTTTTAAATTTTTGGAGTCATGTTTAAAGCAATTATTCGTATGCTTTCAAATAATTTGAAACCTGTTTTTATTTTTATAAAATATACTGTGTTAGAGTAAAAGATATTCTCATAAGTTTGATCTCCAAACATATCTTATAACTTATAATAAATTTATTTCAGTAAACTTGTTACAATCAAAAGTTAAAAATTGAAGAATTCAAATGAGCAGCATTTTTTAAAAATCAATATGAATTTTATATTCTGAGGCACTGTTGCATTCTGTTATTAATATGTTGCATTTTAATTAAAATGCAGTGCTTTGAATTTGTTGCAGAATTGATTTAAAATTTTTAATATTTGAATATAAATTCTTGTAATTAATAACTTTTTTTTTTTTTCACAGGTATTTGTAAAAATATACTTTTATAACTTGTAGAAAAATGGCAGAGCAAGAATCTCATAGAGTATTTTTAGTACCTGGTAAGCATTTACATTGTTATAATATAACGATTTTTGAAATATAGAAATATTTTTATATTTATGTATATTAAATAAAGTTTATTATATCTCATTGTTACTGATGTTTTAATATTCAAGTATGCATTATTTAAAAAAGAAATTCTATAAAAATAAATTAATATTTTTTAATTTTACTCTTTAGAAAGTGAAGTAGAAGGGAACTATTCTATTATTCGTTTGAAACATCCAAGAACAAGTAAGATTTCTTGTCTATTTATTTCATTATTTATATAATATTTGATGAAATCAATGCAGATTTTTATCATTGCTTGTTAAGAAGATTGAAGAAAATATTCAAAATAATTTGTTTTTTAATTTACTATAGAAATGTTATGTTTTATAGTATTGCTTGCATTTTCAAAATTCATTTTTATTAAATTTATTGGATTTTTTTAAATGTTATGTAATTTTTTTTATGTTATATTAATATATTCGTTAATTACTTATCATATTTTAATTTCACAAAAACATTCATAAATTTTTATTCTAACAAGCACATTAAGGAAAATACATTTTATATGTAAAAACTATTTTTCTCTAGGAAATTGAGTATTTTAAAATCAATGTAAATAAGACCTTTTAAAAGTATATTTAAAATTAAAAATATTAAAAGTTTTTGATAGTTAACTAATTATTACTTGCAATTTAAATTTTCAAATTTACATGTTATTTTTATCTATAGTATGCATAAATTGTGTAATATATATATTTATATCTATCTAAATATTATATATTTATCTTTTCTTGTAGAGACAGCAGTTTTGTGTGCTTTAGACTCTTCCAATATATTGCATGAAATTGTTCATTTAAAGATGAATTTTCTTCTTGGTTTGTTGGAGATTCTGTTATCGAAGGTAAAATGTTACCCTAAAAGAATTAATTTATGTAACTTTGTTAATTTTTTATTACTTTTTCATAGATGAAACTGAATTAGACTGCTTTATAATCACTAAAGAACAATTTTTAGAATAATTTATAATGAACATTGTTTTAAGTAATGTAATTTAGTACTTGTTTATCTTTTTTTACCATATAAAATTTTCCTTGAAAAAAAAAAGATGCTCTTTAAAGAAATTGTCTATAGCCAAGAGAAATATATGTTCTTTTCAAAGTAAGGATACAAGAATCCTTTAATAAGAGACATGGCTACTTCAGCTGTACATGCTTTCCTCTAATTTATAGAAAGCTTTTGTCTCATTAATATGTAAAAGCAATTTTGAGTTATAAGTATGTTGTATGAGATTTGTCAGAGGAATATGTCATATATCATGATCATGATCTATATATCATATAGATCATGATCTCAATATTCCCTTTTTTTAGTATCTTGGGCACTTTTACTGTTCTAGGTGAGCATGCACTATTATCCATGAACAGAAAATTTGAACCCATTGCAACCATGAAAAAGTTGAATATGATCCATTTGAATCTGAGTGCAATACGATTGTGGTTCCACTTGTAAAAAAAAAAGTATCTTGTTATTGTGTTTAATGCCTGCTCACATGTTGTAATTGTTAGCTAGTGTTTAACATACCTTTTGGTGATGAATCATAAATTGAATTCAAAACGTTACTGGGGACCATTATTCCTCACCTATGTTCAATACTCAAATATAATTTTTCTGATGATGCCTTGCTCGTAGCAAAATATGTATACGCTGAAAAGTATATAAATTAACTTAATTCAATTTCTAAGAAATGATGCAGGCAGATGTATGAATACAAAATATAATGTATTTAATTAGAAGTACTTAGAAAAAGATTTTATGTTCCTTGTTACTAATAATGTTTATTATCTTAAAGTATGGTTCTACTTCCATTGCCTCTAGTATTCTTTTACAAAATAGTTGCACCTTTTGTAATTTTTTTTGTAACTGAGATAATACTCTTGACACATTACTGCTGTGAAATATGCATCTTAACCTTGCAATGAGATGCGTGGCCTATTTTTGCCATAGAAAATGAAAATTTGTTGTATTACATTCAGAAACCAAAACAATTTTCTCCTCAAACTTTACTGTTAAAATTAAAGAAAATTCTTGAGTACTGGGTTTTTATACATGTTTGCTCTGAAACATCTATTATTTTCCTGTCATTACAAGTACAGGAACAATTTAGCATAAATGTGTTATTCTTTTGCAATTATAAAGTAGTGTATATGTATTTTTTATGTGTGTGCAATATACATAAAAAAGATACATACACGTACAAACATGCAATAATAAAAATTTGGATAGATGCATGAAGTAATAAAACTTTGCACTGTAATTTTTATTTTTTTAGTGATGAGATACTTTTTACATTACTATGATATAAACTTTGTTTTACATTACTATATCCAATATTATTCTACTTAGCTTATTTTAGTGGTGTTATTGTCTGTAAAAAGGGACATTTGTCTGTTCTACATTTACATACAATCATGCTGTGCAATATCTATATTAATTTAAAGAATTTCACAATTTTTTTTCTAAATTTCCAAGTTAAAATGACATTGCTGCCTGTTCAAAGCATCATGATTAGCATACAACTATTAAAATACTGAACATTAAATTATGAAAAAGAAGTTAAGTGTTGTGTTATTCATATGGTATACAAAATATTTTAAAAAAATAATTTGTATTTTATAAATTTTAAATTGATGGCTTATATAAATGTATTTTAAATGAAAAATGAAAAGTTACATTTATATTTTATTTCAGATGGACGTATTTTTATGATGACTGCGGTGGATCCATTATTTTACATTCTTCCGTATGTAAACAAGGTAAATTTTGCATAGAATGTACACTTATCAATCACAATCGTATTATATATACAATCACTTATTGTATCATTGAATGAAATTGAGTTTTTTTTTTTTTTTAAATATCTAATTAATACATAATGAAATGTGATGTTCCCATGACTTTCTTAGAAAGGAATGCTGGATTTTGTAAAACTCATTCAATTTTCAATGCTTGCCTTTAATACATATTAAGTAGAAAATTAAAAAAAAAAAAAAATTTTACAACTAGACGTTAATTTTAGATGACTCAAAATAAAATAATTCACATTTTTACTCGAACTCAAGATTACTTATATAATCATAAAGAATTGTATTGAATTATATGAGAACTATTTTTATTTACTTACATTTTGATAAAACTATTTCTTGTCAAAAATCAAATTCAAGTTCATCACACAATAATGAAATAATAATTCCATTGGCAGTTTTTTAAAAAAGTCATTGTAATTTTGTTTTAATATATATATATATATATATGTGTGTGTACTAATATTTGTTACAATATATATAAAGTAATAAATAAACAATACATAAAGTAGTAATAAAAGATTTATAATCCTTTCCTGGAAGAAATTTTGAATTTATATGAAAAAAAAAAATTAAATCTGAAAATTAATATTATTGGCACAGAAGAATTAGCATATTATATAGGGGAATTATCTTATCCATATGTTATTAATGTTAAAAATAAAAATATTTTTTTGCAGGAAAAAAATCACTAAAATAAGCAACATTATTTAAATGTGCAATAATAACACTCATTTCATTGGATGGGTAATATTTATTTCTTTTTGCATTAACTAATATAAGTTAATTAATGCTTTTGTAAATTTATGCATTTTTATCCAAGTAAAATCCAAATTATAAGAAAAAAAGAATAAACTAAAATCAAGAAAAAAAAAAAATATGGTATAGATAGAAATTAAAACAAAATTATACTGACATAAGAAAAATTCTTATTAGGCAAATAAAAAAATTTAAAAATACACAGATTAATTTTCCATTTCTCAGTAACTGTAGATTTAGAATTGCTAAGGAGAACACTATTTTCTATTTTTTACTTTATCATTCCAATGCTCTTATTTTCTTCACTTTTGAAGATCTATATTTAAAATTTATTTAGAAGATTCATGTTCTGTATAAATCCTAAATAAAAATTAACATGTTTTCTCATACTAAAATATATATTTCAACTTTTCTATTTACACACAAGATCATTCTTAAATTAAACAAAACATAATTTACATTGAAGTAAAAATTTTAATTATTTCAGTTTATATAAAATTTTCTTTTGGGAGATTATTGAAAATTATTTTTAAATAGAATGAATACAAGCAAATGTTTTTAAGTTAAGAAAAGATTGTTAAATTTTTCGATTTACTTTTAAAGCACATTGATAGTTTGTAAGAGTTATTGTTTCTTACATTGAAGACTATTTTCTACTTTTATCTTTTATTTAATTCAAATCATATTAAGAAGAAAAACATATCTATTTTTGAATTAATGACTTTTCGTTTTAAGGATGGGAAATTTTGTCCCCTGGAAGATCTTCTTGTAGATGAGGATTTTCCAGATATTCATCATTTGTCCAAATGCTGTAATTTAGAGGAACTTTTAAACATATTTGATTCTAAAGGTAATCTTAAGTTACTTTTTTATTACATCTTGCATTCAAAAGTATATTTTTGTAAAAATAAATATTTATATTTCAGAAGCTGCAGGGTATCAAGTTTTTGGTTTTAACAAAACAAAAACTTTACACTGGTTACAGAAGAAAGCAGATTATATGTCTTCATCTTTAAAGTCAAAAGAGATAAGTATAACAGATGGTTCCAAAGCATCATGTTTACAAACCAATGATGATAAAGAAAATCCTGGTAAATATATGTTCATAAAAAAATTCTTTATGTATATTTTTTTCATTTTAAAATAAATTTAACAGGTGAATTTTTATAATTGTTTCAATTCTTACATAAATATTGACTTATAAGAATAGATTAATTATTGTAAAATTATTTTTTTAATAAATAATTGTATCACAAAGTCAAATACATAATATTAGCTTTATCTTATTTATCTTTTTGCTTGATTTTTTTTTAAGTATATAAAAATTCGATCTATTCTTTATAATTAAAAAATTTTACAAAATACTTTATTAATTGTTTAAATAAAAAACAAGATATTGGTCAATGCATTAAAAATAGTATTCATGATATGTGAACAAATGATTATTAGTTTGTAAATAGTGTTGAGGATTTAAAATTACTTAATTATTTAAATATATTTTTAATATAATTTAATAAAATATTTTTGAATTTTTTATTTCTAGAGGTTTTACAGAGTTATGCATGTCATATGATATCAGACTACTTGTCAGAAGAACATTCTAAACAGCTGTTTGAATCCTTAGGGGTCTGATTTTATTTATTTTAATTGTATGATTTATTGGAACTGATTTTAATTGAAAATTATAATTAACTTACATTTAATTTTAACCTTCCATTATTTAACTTGGAGATAAAATCACAATGTGATAATGAGCAATTTATAAGAATTGGATAGTATATCAATATCTTACTTTTTTTAAAAATAGTCTTCAGTCTGGAAATCATAGAAGAAATCAATGTTAGTTATTCCTTTGTTAGCTGTTATGCCCAAATATCTAACTATAAATTATCTGTGTTTTTATGTAGAAATAATGATATAAAGTAAATGCAATGTATTTTTACCCGTAAAATATATGGGTATTGTTTTGAGGTGGTTTTTCATGTCTATGACCACTCTCAACTTTGGAAATTTTCATTTGAATTTTTCTTAAAATTTCTTTCATGAGCTTTTTAGTATATTGTTTGGAATTCTTTATTTTTAAAATTACTGTTATGAGTTATGCTCTTACATTAAATTCTAAACTAATATCTCCATTCATAATTTGTTGATTTTCAAGATTTATAGATTTCTTTTTTAAAATTTATTTTTACTTGGCAAAATACTTTACTTTTTACAACCTATCCATAATTTTAGGGACAAGCTGTATATCAGCCTGACCGATTTTATTTTTATTGATTTATACCTTTAAATTCTAAGGAAATATTTTCATTGTTGTGCAATCAAAAATGTTCTAATATTATAGATTGCAAATGAAAGAGGAAAAGCCAAAATTAGAAAATTCTCAAGGAGCTGCTAAGGTAATTATTTGAATTGATTTATTGTTATTGATAAAGGAGGCATTTCTGATCAAGATATCAATTAACTATTGTCATTCAGTTATTCATTTTCTAATCTTATAAATTTTTAAGAAGCAGAACACATGTATATCGCCAACTGATGATTACAGCAAAATGTATTCAATGAATTCCATAAATGAAAAACAGGTATTAACTAAATTCAATAATATTTTTGTTATTTAATGAATACGAAAAATATTTATTTCATATTCATGTAATGCATGTCACTTATTAATATAGGATTCTGATTGAACTGAAGTTTTAATATATAGCATATTTAAAATTACTTAGTCTGTAGATGACTATATTATGTTATTATCTGAAGAATTTTTGTATATTGTGTATCAATTGATAACAGTATATTTTATACTTATATCTTTTATCAATTGTTTAATTTATTTATGTAAAATTAATTATATTTATTCTGTTCTAGAAACCTAAATTATCTGCTGCACAGAAACAATTAATGAAAGTAGACAAGAAAGGAATGAAAACCATTTCATCGTTTTTTCAGAAAAAATAATGCATATCATCTTTAAAATTTTTATTTAATAAATCTAAAAATGAATTTGAAATCTTTTTATGCTTTATTTTTTTCCTCCATTAAAATTGTTGAGTTGTAACTTTCATGAAATAAGACTTCAGGATTGTTACAGATATGGAAATTAAAGAGTATCATTTCCTATTTGAAGCTGTATAAATTTATGTCAGTTATTTAATTTTTCATATCTGGTTATGATATAGAATAGATATAAATGTTAAACGACATTTAAAATGGAATAATTATTTAATTTAGAATGTTAAAATGAACTATTGTTTTATAAATATTTGATTATAATTTCTATTAAAGAATTTTATGAGGATTATTCAGAAATATTTCCCATATATTAACTGTTTCTCTCTTTCTATATATATATATATATATATAGAGGTGCCTTAATGATTATATGATTAAATATAAAAATTAAAGTAGGTTGATCAAACTCCTTAAATAATGAGGGTTAAATATTGAAGTAAGCTTTTTTTTTAAGTTCCATAAGATTGGTTTAGTAATGTGGAGTAATTTTTATGAAAATAGTAAATCCTTCCTATCGTTTCACTTGAGAAAATATTTGTTGAAAAAAAAAGTCTATGTAATGTAAAAAATTAATCTGCATTTCAATTGTTATTATCTGGAATGTAATGAAAAATTATGAATATATAAATACAAATGAAGTTTGTTTAAAAAGTTTTAAGTTAAGATCATGGTATCCATATTATATTTATAAGAGATTGGTTGTATATGTATAAAACATTATTTTTTAATAAAAACTTGCCACATCAAGAATTATGTTTATTGATATTAGCTACCATTAATTATCTCAGAATTCTCAGCTTTTAATGTTATTCCTAAACAAATTACAATTTTACTATATCTGCTGAACAAAGGATACGATCATAACTATATATGTACTCGCTTATGTTTATTATGATCCATAATAGGCATTATAGTATATCAAAAACTTAATAGTAATAGCCAACAGTAAAAGTGATCCCTAAGGCTTAAATGATTTTTTTTTTAAGTAGTTGATTGTTGAATAGACAAAAATATTGACAAATAGATTTTACTACTTTCATTTTAATCAAAGTCATGCCTTTAAAGAAATTTGCTGAAACTTTAATTGGCTAAGCTCCATAGAGTGAGTTCAAAAGGAGTATCATATCAGTAGATTGAAGAACTGAAAATTTGAAAGGAAAATAAATAATGGGAAATCAAAATTAAGAGGTCAGAGAAGCAAACTGACAAAGCCTACGATGTTACACCTTAATAAAATGGTATCTAAAGTTGATACTCTAATCTAATCAAGTATGGATAAGTTTTTAAATGTAAATCGGCAGGTCATAAGCTACCAAATAACACCTTAAAGAAAAAATATGCATGAAATAATCCAAGTTCCATTAATGATCACTCAATTTATTGAAGATTTAAAAAAAATAGCTGAATTATACAATTTTAGTTATTTTCATTTGTTATTCTATTCTGAAAATATCGTATATATCTAAGTAGATGTGAAATTATTTAAGTATGATAAATCTGAGTGTTGAAATAAGTTGATTCATTGTTCTATATCTTGTTACAAATCTTTTAAGTTTGTTCCAGAGATGCAGTTAAGTAGTACAAGTGAGAAGGCAGTGTTCATGGTCCTCTAAAGCTTCTTAAAAGACAGTTGACAACTGCTAAGGCTTGGATCTTTTTTCAGATACAAGCCAAAAAATTTGAATTATAAAATCTAAGTAGAGATCAAAGTAAGGAAGACTTAATTCTTTCAACTTTAAATAACCCTTGACCCTATCCAAAATGTTCCATGATTGGGATGAGTATTTCTACAAAAGGAAACAAACTTGGTGGTTTTCTTTTTTTGCAACCAAGAGCTAAAATCAATCCAAAATACTAAATTGAAAATTTTTTTTAAAGCCTTTTGAAAGATTGTGAATAGATATCCAAATAGTAATAGCCCTCCCCTCTATTGAGACTCAGCAACATCATATAATGCTAAAAATACGTTGAAATTCCTGAACAAGGATAGTGAAATTCGTAAAAAGCTATAGCACTAAATGCAGAGCAGTTTTGACACTACACCATGAGGCTATTTTTTTTTTTTATGAGCCTATTTTTAAAACAAAATAAACAAGAAGCAAGTTTCAACCATTGGAGGACTGAAGATGTGAAGTTTTTCACAAAAACTCCTATATTAAAATCATGGTTAAAGCAATATAGACAAATCTATGCTAAAGGCTATTATATTGAGAAATCATTAATTTTTACATTAGTATTAAAAGAGACCTTTAAAAATTTTTTTGTACCCTGTAAATATATATTTTTAACATTTATGATAATTTGATTTATTATTAAATCATAATGAAATGTTTACACCTAAATATATTAAATTCAGCATATTTTGTTACAGGAATGAATGAATAATTTAAATCAATGACTAATCGACCTAATTTTTATTTAAAAACAATTTCTACTTCAAGACATTAATTAGAACAATTATATTTCAAGTGATCAAATATGTAAAAAATTTTGCTTTTTTTCAGCTAATAGAAAAAAGTATGACTAAATTTTTATTAAAAATTCATCCCAAATTTAATAAGAATCCAACCAAATGGTTGCGAATTCTGAATTCCACAATATTTTTCTAAATAAACAATACATTATTGTAACCTTATTACATTTATGATGAATTTTTTACAATTTTAAAAAATGTTGTGGGTTGATAACTAAACAAAATTTAAAATATTAAACAATAAAGATGCTTATTGTTACCATGATTATAAATAGTAAGTCAGATAACATAGAAGTTAAAAAAGAATTTCAAATTATTTTGAAAACTGAATCAGAAATACGAGTAATTAAATAAATTTACAGACCATTAAACGATTTTAATACTAAACAGGAGAATGAAACTGTGTAATGAATAATTTAGTTTCCCCTTCCCATTTCTAAAGGGTTTTTATATAATGATATAAATTACGATAAAAATTCTTATAGGCTTCTCTAAACATCTTTATTAAGCAAGAATACCTAAAGTTCATAAATTATATATTATTTACAACTACCATCTAAAGTCTAAATAATATTTATTGCTTTAAATATTTATATGCTTTTATTTTATATAAAATATTAAACATGAAAATATATATAATCAATTTTGAAAAATATTTAAGAATTATATTTTATTTGAAAACTTAATAGACAAAATGTTCACTGACAAAAAAAAGTTTATTTATAGTTTTTGATAATTTAAAAATATGTACCTTACATATCAGTATAAATAAATTTTAATAGAATTGAAATATAAGCTTTCATACTTCATGATTTATTGCTATAACAGTGAAGCTAACACTAAACACTGTGTGCTTACATTCAACAGGATGAGAATCTTTTAGTAACAACAAAGGAATACAGTACACCTTATAGATCAAATTTTGCTTAGGAGCACATATATATATATATATAACAGTTTTTCATTACCAAATATGTTTACTTTCCGTATGGAAACACACAAACTAACAGACATCCAAAAAGCATGCAATATCGAATTCAAGTGTCAGCATCGGGTTTCATAAAGACCACTTCGGCCAATATATCGCACCCATTTTATGACATCATGATCACTGTAATTAAGTTTAGGTTCAAAAACCTTTAGGTACCGGACTTTGAGACCAGATGGAGCAAAAGGTACTTCAAAATTCATTGAAATTGGTGGACGATTCCATTTCTTCTTTGTATCTGTTTGTAAAAGTTCAATTTCAGCACTCAACTGGGTTTCCTTCATTCCAGCCATACGTTTAATTTTCCATACAATAGCATTTTCACTGGCTTTATACTTGGCTTTGCCTTTCATGCAAATGAGTTGAACACCACTGGTATTTAAGGGAGTTGGAATGCGGACTTCTATTTTTTGTCCTATGAGGGAAGACTTGAAATTAGATTTCAAAACTACTTTAACTTCCATCTTAGTACGGCCAACTTCTCTAACAAGTGGAATAATTCGAAATGGGAAGCTAATATCCTTAGTTATCCTGTATCTCATTAATTCAAATTCACCATCTGGTGGAATGAAACTAATACTATGCTCACTCTCAAATTTACTTAGTTTAACACATTGATGGAATTGACAATCATCAATGGCTATTGAGGTTTTCCCTGAGCTACGACTTGGATCATCTAGTGAACTACTCTTATTTTTACTTTCCATAGTGATTTTATCATTAATTCCAAACTTGCATTCAGGCATTCCTGAAAGATATGACTTCATAACAACTCTTCCAGCTACATGAGCACTCAAAACTTGACCTTGAGGGGACATCAACAAATTGACATACTCTAAGACATCAAGGAACAACTCATTCCTACGATATTTGATACCTTCCCTTCGCCATCCAATTTGCCCCGTGACTTGAGTAGTAATCTGGGTCTGCTCCTCTTTAGTTTGAGATTTTACTCCTTGCTGAGTGATGAACGTTTTCAGAATCCCAGTATCTGTATTTTGTGGGTATCCAAAATCTAATATTTCATCAAGAAGCTCATATATTAAGACGAAGTTATTCTTCACATTCTCTTCACTTATTTTTCCAAAATACGACTGCATCACTTCTACCATCTTCAACAGGAATTCAAATACCATAGCTGCATTGACATTTTGCTTGGTTACTGCTGCCAGCCATATATTACTTCGTTTAATATGAAAAAAGCTAGTGCGGGCTATGTTGGTAACAGGACTACGCACTTGCTGTCGAGCATGAATAACATTGACTCGAAAAGCATCCACAGCATTTCTTCCGATGTCATCTCTGAATACCCTGGAAACAAGTACTTCCCCTTTATGGTTATATATAAATAGTCCTCCAATCATGTTGACTTTTTATGCAAGTCAGTCCTAATAATAAAAGAAATACAGGATTAGACAAATATTGAATAATTTTAAAATAATTTCTAAAATACATTATAAAGGAACATTTCATTCTATTTTACCATCAATTTGTAATGTAATTATTTAAGTAACTTTTAGTTCCAAAGAAATATTCTTTTAAAATTGTTTTCTTATATATTAATATTCTTGAAGTTATATTAGAAAACTACACCTTTTCCTTATTTATGAATGAATTATCAAGTTTAAAACACAAGGAGAAATAATTGCAGTATAACTTAAATTTCAAAGAATTAATAAATTTTAAGAATACAGTTTAAATAATAGCAGATGTAATAAGTGGTTTCCAGATCAATATTTTTATTGACAGTAAAAACCAAACCTATCAACTGCTGTAAAAAACACTAGAGTTTGAAAAATGTTTACTTAATTCATTTTATTCTAATAAAACTAACAGCCTCTATAGGTTTTTTTTTTTTTCCTTTTTATATATACTTAAAACCCAAAATTTTTATGATTTTCAAAATAAAAAACAAGAATCCAAGATTTCAAATAAAAACTCAAGCATTAGTAGCTCTGCTCTAAAATTTACAAGTTGAACTTTAAAATAAACACTTTAAGAACTACTATTCAAGCCACATAATTATTGGAAAAAAAATAGAATAGATTATGCTTAAATTTTTTTTTTTTGTTAAAATTTAATTATTTCCAATAATGATCTAACTTGAAGTTTATTTATATCCAAACATCATTTAATATATAATAAGGATTATGCATTAAATGCAATTTATAAAAGAAAATGAATATTAATCAAGACTGATATTTCAATTAAAGTAAAAATAAAAAAAAAAAAAAAAATCAATAAAAATCTGAATATAAATCATATAACAAAATTTAACATTAAAATGAATCATTTAATATGCAAATATGTACTTCTGATCTATTCCAAAAGAAAGAAATCTATTATAGAAGGAACAATTCTTTAAAATATATTTTAATTTATAATAATGAAAATTTTAATAAAATTTCGAGGAAAGTCTACCTTCCTATTTTAATTAAATATCTAAATTAAACATATGTTTGAAGCTATTAATCTTCATTTACGAAGTTAATTTGTCCACTTCAAATACTAAATGCATATGCAAATTTTAAAATTGTCTACAAATTTTTTTTAAACTTAAATTTGCATTTCACTCCACTCAGAATATATGCCACTTCTGAACTAGAAAACCTATAAGAAAGCTTTCTATTGAATCAGCATTATAGCAAGGATATCATGTATTTATACATGTTGAATCATCTCTTTTTTTTAAACAAACTTGTAGCAATTAAGTTAAAAATCTAATTCTGCTGGCTTAGAAGATGGAATTATATCAATAGAAAAATTAAAAGATTTCAAATAACTTCGATAACATTCTAATTCCTCTAGAATAAGAAAATACAAACCAGCTAAATCTGAAAATGACATCAAGGAAACAAACTAAAATGCATTTTTTAACCAAAGGTCTGTTCCATCAGAAATATGTCAGAAGTTTGTAGAAAACTTAACTTCAGTAGCAAAATTAATCAATAGGTTAAATGGTAAAGGAATGGAATATTAAAAAATGCTAATTTTAAAAAAAGGAAAGATACGATTAAAAAGAAAATAAGATTCAGTAAATAAATGTTCCAATCAGTGAACATATTTAAAATACCAATACTCGTCTGTAATTATTTTCTAAAATATAGCAATCTAGATAATTTCAGATACAAAAAAACATTTATAAATTACACTGATAGACTGTAATTTCCAACTCAAATGCCGAGTTTCATTATTATTCAGAGTATTTTACAATGTACAAATGTGAAAGACTGATTTCCAATAAAGTATATAAAACATTGATCTAAAACTAACAATTTGAAAGCATTTGAGCACAAAGTAGTAAAAAATTTGATGAATTATAAAAGTGCATAAACAAATTTGATAAGGAGAAAAATTTTTTTTTTTTGTCCAATACCAAATGAAAATAAAATAAACTTTAATCAAATAACATTGCATATAAATAAAAAATATTTTATTGTAACAATTACAAGAATTTGAAACATTGAAATTTACAAGAAATAAGTCGCTTTAAGTGTCTATTCACATGCATAATGCAATAATGATGCAAGATCCTCTTCGAACAGTATTTTTAGTTGAAAATTTAGGGATTATTAAAAATAATGTTATAAGGTAAAGAAGAAATCTTTGCAAATTAAAAATAAATTGTCTATAATATAGTTTTTAAAAGGTTAATTCTAAAATAAAATTTTAATTTTAGCTAATAGAAAACTTCTAGATTAAAAATAAATTTGAAAACACCTAACTTTAGGGAAAAAAAAAAAAAAAAAAAATAGAAATAATCTTGCAACTCACAGAAAGATTCTAATGAGTAATATTTAATCAATAAATAAAATATTTTGAACATCTCAAGAAGTAATTTGCAATAGATATTAATATTTCGAAACAGTAATCCTAGTTAATAACAAAATTTCTTTTTAAATACAATATATACAAATAAATTTCAAAGTAAATATTAAAGAAGTTACCAAAATTTTAAAATTGTTTTTAAAAAAGGAGCTTGGCTCGAATTTAAAAAAGAGCAGTTTTAATTCGTTAAATAACTATAATAAATGAAATTTTCTAAATAATCCAAAAGAATTACAGTTACTCTGTTTTCACTGCAATATATATAAAAACTGTTTGAAATTTCTCAACAGTTCAAAAGGTCAATTTAATCTATACCTTTTACAAAGAAAAGGTAAAAATATTTATTCCCATTGGACAAAAATATATGTAATTTTGAATGAAAAATAATAAGTACATAAATATCTCAAGTTTAAAGCCGAAGTCGTTATGTTGATCTATACAAACAGAAACAAGAACTAGTACAAGTTGATTTTAAATATATTGCTCCTCCCAAATAAAATGTTTTGTCTTTTTTTATTTTACCGAAACATAATGATTGTACAGAACAAAGTATTTTTTCCCACTTCATTCATGAAATAATTTTAATGTATTAATAAATGTTACCTGTAAGGATGTACTAACGTCACCAGGACACAATGAAATGAAATGAATAATATATACAAATATATAAAGTAAAATGAACATAAGGGGTGTATATTCATTGAATATTACAAATTTACCTCATAAAACAAAGCAACCGCTTGAATAAATCAAATATACCACATTTTTATTAAAAGGTAACTCCCACTTATCAATCTGCTAGCTTTCGCCGCAATTCGAAAGCTAAACATTGCCACTTTTTCGTACTAAATTACAATTTGTTTCCCCTTAAAAATACTGAAGGACTACGATATTACATAATAGCATTAAAAATGTCTTAAATGAACTAGTTAATGTAATTTTGCATTAGCAAAGATGTATATTAGAACAGATGTATATTTAGACATTTTGTATATTTTTCAATAAATTCATATTCAAAATTCCCCAATTTTTTAATTGATATTAAGTATATGCAATACTTTAAATAAAATTGGAATCTAATATACCTACAATTTATTATTTTTTGTATTGTATTATTTTAAAATTTACGAAGTTTATTTCCTATTCATGAGTGCATATATATATATATATATATATATATATATAAAATATATATATAAATATATAAAACGAAAAGAAATGTAACTTATTGCCACGTCATTCTGCACATGTTACAAGATTGTGTTTGACGACTATAAAAGTAATAATAAAAATTATGAAATATTTGCAATTTAAAATGTTAACATTCTAATCTTTTTAAAAAATAATATTTCATATGTTTTTAGAAGATACTAATGTTATCGAGATTTAGTAGTGAATACAATCCATTTTAAACCGAAACCTTTCTTTTTTTCTGCGCCAACATGCGTTTCACTTCTTTCAATAAAACGAAAGCAGAAAGGATTTTCTTAATTAATATTTTAGAAGGATTTAGAATTAATATAAAGAATGATACAAATTATTAATGTACATATTATTTTTAAAAGAGGATTATCTAGATGGAAAGGAGGCATTGCTGTCTAAACGAAATAATTTAAAAGGAAAGAAATAGATTCACAATTATGCATTTGCATTGATTTTGCTTTTAAGTAATGAAATAAAAATGTGTAAATAATTGTTATTATTATTATTATTATTTTTTTTTGCTGAACCATTTCTGGTATTAATTCAACTCCATAGCAGATAGTTTTCTAAAGAAGTCGTTTTCAGTATTATTTCAAAGTGTTCCGAATATTAAATATAATTGATTATAAAATTAACATGATGAGGCATCAAACAATTTATGTAATTGAGAAGAAAATTACCAAGATTAAATATTAATGGCAGGATATACTATATGATGGATATTTGAGGTGGACTAAACGAATGCCTTTTGCAATTGACTGATTTAATCAGCCTTGATTTTTTTAAGGAATATCTTCGTCTCTCGTTTGCGAAACTAGATTTAAGTCTGCTGAATGTGAAAAATTTAATTTCTTGAATGGATACGAACTGATTAATACGATTGTAAAAAAAAAAAACTGTTTAAAAATAATTTATTTTTCAAACAGCCGAATGTTGTTCATATTGTTAAGTACAGATTTGGGCATGCTATTCGTACAAATAACACCTGCAAATTTAGACAAATCGTTTTGGCTAATCTGTTACTACCAATAGGATGAAAGGGAACTCCCAGATTTTGTTGGGTAGATGTTACAGAGAGGATTTCTGAAATTTTTTGGATTGTTTAACCTTTAAAGGAAAAAAAAAAAAGGGAAGAGTTTGACCAGAGATAGACGTGTTAACTATTTCTCAATGTAAATGGTGATAGATGGCGCCACCAGCACAGAAATGTAATGAGGTGTGATCGCTACGGGGACTCCTAGGTAAGAAGAAAGATGGATGTAAGCAACGAAGGTTGGTGATGGCTCTAAAACGTATATAAAATGTTATTAAATATATATATTCGATTTTAAATCACTGAGAGTCGTTTTATTTAATGAAAAGGAAGAAAAACGCTAACAGACGTACCTGACAAAGTCTAATTTGGAACTAATTGGACCACTATGGATTGTCCCACCTCGAATGATGATGAAATAACTCATTTGTCTCCTGTGTAACTTTTGTGTTTCTGTTTAACTATTATACTTGCTATCAATGATTACTAATAAAAAAAAAAAAAAGAACAAAAGGTGTTAGTTTAAATGCAATTATATTTTAGAGTTTTTAGTATGAATTTGGATCCACCCTGTAAATAGTAATTTGATTTACATAATACTGCAACAGACATTTATTCAACAAAAAAAAAAAAAAAAAAATTTCTATTGAGATGCTTTAAATTAAAAATTTTTAGAACATTCCTGCATTTCACATTTCAAAAATACTTATTCCAAGTGTGGGATTGATTTCAGAAAAAAAATTTCAAAATAAGAAAGTTAAATATTGAAGTCTTATTCACAATATATTTCATTATTCAATAGGGTAATCAACAGCATGTAACTAATAAATAGAATTTGAGTACATTTATTATCTTGCCATCACATTGAATATTTGTATTTTAAAGACTTAAATACTCAGGTCAAGTACTTTAGACCTTTTACTCTGAGGTTTCCGAAATAAGGTGACGTGATAATAGTATTGGATTCAACAACTTCAATTCACAGTATTTTTGAAAAAAAAAAAAGAAGAAAAAAAAAATGCTAGAAAAAAAAAAAAGAACTGTTTGAGAACGAGAGTGCTCTTTTTTGTGGTCTAACACATGGGTGGCCAACCCGCGGCCCGCCTTGAACTTTTTTCCGACTCATGAGATTTATCACACTTTTACAAAATGTATTTATTTTATAATGGCCAACGTAGTGGAAACCAATGTATTAAAAAAATACATTATGTGTGCATCCATATATTCAAAAATTAACTCTCGGAATTACGAGAAAAAATTAACTTTGATTTCAAAACAATATTCTTGCGAATATATGACAGATATTGCCAGTTTTATTTATGAGTTTACAGTTATGAGTTCGCAGAATAATTAAATTATAAACACCAATTACGATATGCAAATACCAAAATTGAAATCGATTTACAAAAGCTAAAGGAAAGAGTGGAGAAACAAATATAGCACTAGTAAAATAAATACTTTTTAATATTTTCGATTTTTTTTATTTCATTTATATTTATATATTTTTTTATATTTCATTTTTTACTGTTATAGATTTCATTACAATGTGCGTTTAGTATCATTATTATTATATTGTCTATGTTTACATGTAAGAATAATAGTAAACATAATAATAATAACTCATTATGTTTAAATTTTTCACTCCAAAAGAATGTCTATAGTGGATCTAAATCAAATGTGGGGATATATAATTTTATATGCGGCCCGCGGGGTTATGATGCTTTCCAAAGTGGCCCGCAGGATCATTTGGGTTGGCCATTCCTGGTCTAATATATTAAATGAATAGAATGCTGACATAACATTCTTTTTCATTTAAAAGGCCAAATTACGAGAAATTTGAAGAAAAATAAATCACAGTGGTTTCAATTTTAGAATTTTTTTTTATTACGTACGAGAAAGTAAAATGTATGTAATCCTTATTGAATTTTCATTTTAAAATTTTTCATTATTTCTAATAATAATAATAATAATAATAGTTCCCAATTTTCCCCAATATAACAGTTAGGACTCCAATTTGGTTCAAGGTAATCCGTTGATTTGTTCGCAAATTTTTAGAATAACGCTCTTTTCGATGATGGTTCAATGTTGTCTTCCCTGATTAAAGGAATAATGATACCTTCTGGAATTTTTGTAAGGGGAACAGATTATTATATGTAAACTCTTGTTTAAAAAGTAAACAAATAAATAAGATAAAAAACAAGGAATATAAAAAAAAAAAAAAATTTTTTTAAACAATTCCTACTTTTTTTCACTAAATTTCAGAAAGTCCTTTATAAATAAAGTTGAAATTTTCTTCTCACATCTGGCGACATCTATTGGTTGATACATACAATTTAAATCTAAAAAAACCTAAAATTTCTTAATTAAATTTAATTAATGAATTGATATTTGAGAAAACTATATTAATATCAGTGTCATCCACTATAAGTTTCAAAAATGTATTTGAACTTGAGTGGATGAATAAAAGTATTTTATGAACGACTGAAAATTTGAACAAGATATATATAGGAGAGTGTGAACTAATAGTAGGAATTGAAAACAATGAATCCATCATGAATAAAGGTACTTTTTTATTGAAGTTAAATTTGTAAAGCCGTTCACAATGAGTGAAATGATTAAAAAAAATTTTATATTTGAGGATTAGAAATCGTATTTAATGTTCACCTCAGTAACTGATAAAACCTTCCCCATATGTCTATAGACTTAGTTCTATTGTTAAAACACGTTTGTAATCCGAGAGAAAGGTGCATGTGATAGGTTTTTGACGAGCTAGCTTCCTGCATTCCGAATGTGCAATTACGTCCGACAGTCTACAACTTTGTTAACAATGTCATAACGACATTTTGTTTGAGTTTCCAGGAACTGCAAGGATGACACAGAAAAAATATAAATCTTCTGTAATCGTTATTTGCTTTATACGATTCTAATTGGGCAATAGAAATATTACTTTGGTAATTCCCTTTCTTTATATTTTTTGCATTTTATAAGGTAAACTTATATAACAAATATAAAACAAAACAAGCATATAATATGTTTTTAATGCTTACGTTTAATACTTCTAATCTTCTAATTATATAAATTCACAAAAGTGTTCTTAAATATATATATATATATATGTGTGTGTATATATGTATAAAAGATAATTAATTTTCAACAATAAAACGTTATTCACTTTTTAATTATTAATATGTTTTCGTTAATCTTAACATTTTTAATTGATTTAATTTCGCATATAATTCCAACTAGGCTTGTGAAAATATTAACGTAGCTGTTAATTAAACCGCGTTGACAAGAATTAGTGATCAATTCCAATTGAACAAATGAAAAATTAATTGTTACTTTTAGCAGTGGTATTCGATTTTGATGCTAGATTAAGTCGGGGGTCAAATACTTTTTGTCTCAACATAGTTACACTATAAATAACTTAACTGTTTGGAAAAGAAAGGTATTTTAGCAGTTGATTTCATCAGCTATTTAATAGTGTTTCACAGCCTTCGACGCTAGGTGAAGTTTAACGCCAATCGATACAACTCTTCGGATAGCAAGGATTTCATAATAGCAATTGATTTTAACGCTGTTAAAAATTCAACTTTTGACAGAGAAAAGTTATTTAACCTATCATTCAGAACTGTGTTAAATTAAACTCCAGTTAAATTCAACTCTCGCATACGCGGCTGTGTTATTTAACTCCACATAAGTTTAGCATAATATTTAAAGCATTCTTGTTGAACATTTCTATCACTTGATACTTATTATTTATTTATTCTATTAATTTATTTATTGTATTATTTTATTTATTCTATTATTTTATTTATTCTATTATTCTATTTATTCTAATATTTTATTTATTATATTTAATAAATTGTTTTAGCATGACGAAATTATAGATATTATTAAAATAAATATTTTGCAAATGAGACTGCTCTAATCGCTTAAAGATATGATACTCGCCATGATATCATATAATATATATGAGATAATATTATATAATGAAAATATTTTTCATAATTTTAATTCATCAATTTTATTAAATTTTTATCAACAAAACATTGAAATAAAAAAAAAAAAAAAAAAAACTTTAAATTTACCGAGCAAGAATGATAAATCCTCTTTGATCCTTGGTCCTTGATAAATTTTTTTGTAATGTATTAAGAAATATAGTATAAAAAATTCTTCTAAAAAGAGTGTTATTTTTAACCAAGAATATAATTTATAGATGGATCAACAGATTGATTTTTATGCATAAATTTGTGATTGGCATATTAACAGAAATGCTTTTAAGAAAAAGTTATTAATATTTAAGTATAAAAAAAAAACTCCTATATTTAAAATTATAATGTTTGTTTTATCAATTATTTTTTAAAGACTTTCCAAAATTTTTTTATAATTATAAATTAATCTTAATTTAAATTAATGAATTAATATATTTACTGTGATTAAGGTTTCTAACAAATCTTTCTTAAAAATAAAATTTTTTTTAATGTAAGATTTTAAGAAAAGGAACTAAATCAAAATTTGTTTATTTAATTATTTTAGTCTAGTATATTGAATTAAAATATTTTATTTCTTGCAGATGAAAATAATTTAGTGCAATTGTTGAATACAAAAAATTAAAACAAAAAAAATATAACTATCTTGGTAGATGGCTCGATATATACATTCTATGTTGCAGTTCAATTTAATGCTGTTAGTTGTATGGTATTCATGTGCATAACTTCACAACAAAATAAAAAATTAAGGAGTGTTAAATTTAACGGCTGAAATTAATCGTTAATTTATATTAACATTAGAGTTTAGCACTGTTTACGAAAATTAACAGTTTTCTCATCTCTTATTCCTATTAAGATTAATCATAAACCTGTTTAGAAAAAGCAAAATTTCAAAGTAAGTCTTAATGCTTAGGCCGTCTGCCTACTGGCCGATTTCGAAGGGATATGATTTTTAAGGGATATGCTGTCATCTCTACGTCCAACATGCATATTAGACCCAGTACCTACAGTTTAAAGTGGATTCGAACCACTACAAACATCCACATGGTACTGCCGGGACCTCGAACGAATCCTTTGGCACCGAGCACCAATCACTTGGCCATCAAGCCCCTTAAAAAAACTTATTGTATGAATTTATTTGTTCTGGTTACTTCCAGAAATCGAATCATATTTTAAAACAATCTTTAGTAAAATTAATTTATATTATACGTCAAATCCTTATATTTGTGTTTTTTTATTTCATTATATTTTTATTCTCTTTTATAATATAATATATGTTATTATATTCTAAATAACTATCGATTTGTTCTGGTGTGAGAAGTTGCATCCCACGTTGCCAAAGTTGCAGTGATTTTCTCAAGCACAAGTTACAGTGCATCCTTTGTGTTAGAGTAATATTAAAGTGCTCACTCTAATTTAGCTCATCATAAGAGTGTTAATTTTAGTTCCCTAATCATTTTCATGTCATGTAAATTCAATTTATATGAAACAAATAGTAAATGATACAAATTAGCATAATAAAAAATTAAGACAATAATTGAGCCATTTGATGGGGAGCCATTTG